>CAUYSK010008531.1:0-72610 GCA_963575035.1 Avahi laniger
TCCCAGCTACTTGGGAGGCTGAGACAGTAGGATTGCCTGAGCCCAGGAGTTTGAGGTTGCTGTGAGCTAGGCTGACGCCACGGCACTCGCCCCAGGCAAAAGAGTGAGACTCTGTCTCAAAAAAAAAAAAAAAAAAAAAAACTTTATTGAAACAAATGAAAATGAAAAACAAATTTAATACAGCAAAAGGAATAATAACAGAAAAATTTATAGCAATAAGTGCCTACATCAAAAAAATAGAAAAGCTTCAGATATACAACCTAATGGTGCATCTCAAAGAACTAGAAAAACAAGACAAAAACCAAACCCAAAATTAGTAGAAGAAAAGCAATAATAAAGATAAGAACAGAAATAAATGAAATTGAAACAAAAAAATACAAAAGATCAATGAAATAAAAAGTTGGCTTTTTGAAAAGATAAAACAAAGATACACCTTTAGCCAGACAAACTAAGAAAAAAAGAGAGAAGATCCAAATAAATAAAATCAGAGATGAAAAAAAAGACATTACAACTGATATAGCAGAGATTCAAAGGACAGTTAGAGACTATTATGAACAACTATATGCCAATAAATTGCAAAACCTAGCAGAAATGGATAAATTCCTTGATACATAGCCTACCAAGATTGAACCAGGAAGAAATCCAAAACCTGAATAAACCAATAACAAGTAATGAGATAGAAGCAGTAATAAAAAGTCTCCCAACAAAGAAAAGCCCAACACCTGATACCTTCACTACCAACTTATACCAAATATTCAAAGATGAATGAATAACAATACTACTTACACTATTTCAAACAATTGAGGAGGAGGGAATATTCCCACATTCATTCTAACACCTGTATCGCCTTGATATCAAAACCAGACAAAGTCATAAAAAAAGAAAACTATAGGCCAATATCTCTGATGAACATAGATGCAAAAATCCTCAATGAAATAGTAGCAAACCAAATTCAACAACATATTAAAAAGATTATTCATCATGATCAAGTGGGATTCATCCCAGGGATACAAGGATGGTTCAACATAATGCAAATCAGTAAATATAATACATCATATCAACAGAGTGAAGGACAAAAACCATATGATCATTTCAATTGATGCTGAAAAACCATTTGATAAAATTCAACATCCCTTCATGATAAAAATTCTGAAAAACTGGGTATAGAACGAACTTACCTCAACACAGTAAAAGCCATGTATGACAGACCACAACAAGTATCATACTGAATGGGGAAAAACTGAAAGCCTTTCCTCTAACATCTAGAACGAGATAAGGATGCCCACTTTCACCACTGTTATTCAATATAGTACTGGAAGTTCTAGCTAGAGTAATAAGACAAGAGAAAGAAAGGCATTCAAATTGGAAAAGAAGAAGTCAAATTATCCTTGTTTGCAGATGATATGATCTTATATCTGGAGAAACCTAAAGACGCCACAAAAAAACTGTTAGAACTGATAAACAAATTCAGTAAAATTGCAGGATACAAAATCAACACACAAAAATCAGTAACATTTCTATATGCCAACAGTAAACAATGTGAAAAAGAAACCAAGAAAATAATACCATTTACAATAGCTACAAATAAAACAAAATATCTAGGAATAAACTTAACCAAAGAAGTAAAAGATCTCTATAATGAAAACTATAAAACATCGATGAAAGAAATTGTAGAGGACACAAAAAATGGAAAGATATTCCATGCTTGTGAATTGAAAGAATATATAATTTTAAAATGTCCATACTACCCAAAGCAGTCTACAGATTCAATGCAACCCCCATCAAAATACCAATGATATTCTTGATAGAAATAGAAAAAATAATCCTGAAATTCATATGGAATCACAAAAGACCCAGAATAGCCAAAGTCATCCTGAGCAAAAAGACCAAAACTGGAGCAATCACATTACCTGACTTCAAATTAACTACAGAGCTATAGTAACCAAAACAGCATGGCACTGGCTGTTTGGATAGACTAGTGAAACAGAAGAGAACATAGACCAATGGAACAGAGTAGAACCCAAAAATAAATCCACACATCTATAATGTACTTATCTTTGACAAAGGTGTCAAGAACATACATGAAGAATATATCTTCAATAAATGGTGCTGGGAAAACTGGATATCCATATGTAGAAGAATTAAACTAGACCCTTATCTCTTGCCATATACAAAAATCAAATAAAAATGGATTAAAGACTTAAGTCTAAGACCTGAAGCTATGAATTACTAAAAGAAAACTTTGGAAAAATGCTTTAGGACATTGATCTGGGCAATGATTTCTTGAGTAATACCCCTAAAACATAGGCAACCAAAGCAAAATTGGACAAATGGGATGACATTAAGCTAAAAAGCTTCTGTATAGCAAAGGAAAAAAATCAACAAAGTGAAGAGAACCCACAGAATGGGAAAAAATATTTTCAAATTACCTGTCTGACAAGGGATTAATAACTAGGATATATAAGGAGCTCTAACAACTCAATAGGAAAAAAATCAAACAATTTGATTAAAAGATAGGCAAAAGATCTGAATAGACATTTCTCAAAAGAACACATACAAATGGCCAATAAGTATATGAAAAAATGCTCAACATCATTAGTCAAGAAATGCAAATCAAAACTACAATGAGATATCATCTCACCACAGTTAAAATAGCTTTCATAAAAAAGGTAATAACAAATGCTGGCAAAGATGTAGATAAAGGGGGACTCTTGTACACTGTTGGTAGGAATGTAAATTAGTGCAACCACTATGGAGAACAGTATGGAGGTTCCTCAAAAACTAAAAATAGAACCACCATATGACCCAGAAATACCACTGCTGTGTATATATCCAAAAGAGGGGAAATCAGTATAACAAAAAGATATCTGCACTCCGATGTTTATTGCAACACTATTCACAATAGCCAAGGTTTGGAATAAGCCCAAGTGTCTGTCAACAGATGAATAGATAAAGAAATTGTGGTACATATACACAATGGAATATTATATAATCACAAAAAAGAATGAATTCTGACATTTGAAACAACATGGATGAAACTAGACAACATTATGTTAAGTGCAATAATCCAAGCAAAGAAAGACAAATCTCACATGTTCTGATTCATATGTGAAAGCTAAATATTAGAAACAATTATCTCATGGAGATGGAGAGTGGAATGATGGTGACCAGAGGCTGGGAAGGGTAGTGGGGAGAGGGTGATAAATTGGGGATGGTTAATGGGTGTAAAAATATAGTTAGATAGTTAGATAGAATGAACAATATTTGATAGCACAACAAAGTGACTAATCGATAATAAGTTAGGATATACGTTAAAATAACTAAGAGTGGAATTGGATGTTTCTAACAGAAGGAAATGATCCAAGGTGATGGATACCCTAATTATTCTGATTTGATTAATTCACATTGTATGCCTGTATCAAAACATCACATGTACCCTATAAAGATATACAGCTCTTATATACCCATAATAATTAAAAATAAATACAAAGAAAAAATGAAAAAAATGGTATAACATGTAGAGCATCTAGCACCTGACAGTATTTATCACACAGGCTCTTAACATAAGACAAATAGTTATTATGATTACACATTTGCCTACTTTTGACAGATGTGACAAAAATGAAAGCCTGAGTCAGATATGGCCTGCAACCTTACAAATGCTGCTGAGAGGTCTGGCTGATATTGAAATGGAGCGTGACACGTCTTTAAGGGCCAAGTGAAATGGATTTCGTAATATATGGTCATACTTTGGATGGCTTCTCAGAAATTCAAGTCTCTTATGTACCTAAGGCAATAAAAAAGCCAAAAACTCCTGGCATCTGGCCTAACGGTCTAGATTCTTTTGGGTCAATATCATTTGTCCTCTTTGTTCTAATTTAATAGAGGTTAGGTCCTGACCACAGCTCTTTTCTACATTACTTCATCACTGGGACTCCTCCCTGAGTTTGCAGAGCACAGGACACAGAGGACAAACATAACCAAGACACTGTATTCATGGGAAAGGGTCTGCAAAATTGAAATTAAGATACACTTATTCATTCTTTCATTTGCTCAACAAATATTTACTGAGCTCTGTGTACTGGGAATACATTGTGCATTGTGACAGTGACAAGTCATACAAATCTCTGCCCTCATGAGGGGTCAAACAACACATAAATCCATAAATAAGATAATCGTAGGTTGTGATGAGTTTGATGAAGGCAGTAAGTGTGGTGGTGTGGCAGAGACTAACAGGAGTGTGTTTCATATGCAGCGATGGTGAAGGAAGACTTCTCATTAGGAGGAGATGTTCAAGATGAGACCAAAAAGCCAGCTGAGGGGAAGAGTCAAGAGAGAAGCTTTCCTGGCAGAGTCACAGTAAGGGTGCTGAGCTGGGAAAATCTACAGAACTTCTAGAAAGCCCACATAACTAAAGTATAATGAAGGAAACAAGGGAAGAGAAAGGCAGGAGCCCAAACAACAGGATTTTGGAACCATGATAAGGTATCTGAAAATTTTCAAAGGCTGTAGAAGCCATTGAGAGCTTTGAAATAGGGAGTAACACAGGCTGATTGACATTTTCAAAAGAATCGCTAAGGAGAGGACCGACGGGGGAGGGCGAGGAGTGGGTGTAGTGGGACGGCTACGGGGTGGCATGGATGAAGGGATGGTAACTTGTAATGAACGGAGAAGACTAGAGGGATGCAGGATATGTTTTGAAGGCAGAGCCAATAGGATTTGCTGATAAGTTACGGAGCGTGAGAAAAAGGAAAGAAGCCTGGGTTTTGGCTTGACCAACTGTACCAGAGGCTCTCTCATTTTCAGAGAAAGGGAAGACTGCAGTGTGATCAGTTGAGGAATGGGGTGAAGGAGAATCAAATGTTCCACTTTGGAAATGTTAAGTTTGTGGTGTCAGCAAGACAGCCAAGCAAATACTCCAAGAATGCACGTGGATGTAGAAGAAAGTCTAGAACTCAGAGAAGACGGATAAGCTGAAGATAGATGTTCGAGAGTCTTCAGAAAATTGTTTGTATTTGAATCCAACGGGGTGGATAAAATCATATAGGGAAAGGAAGAAGGAAAAAGGGCACAGGGCCCACTCCTAGGGACTCCAAAATTCAGATAACTGTGGAAGAAAAGGAATGAGCAAAGGAAACCAAAAAGCCATGGCCATGAATCAGGAGGAAAACCAGAAGTGATGACTATGGGGACAAGAAAAAGTAAATGATGTAGGAATGAAGTAATCAACTGTGTCAAAGGCTGCTGAGAACTATTTGTAATCCCCAAACCTCTTTATATAATAGTCAACGACACCCATCAGGACAAGGTTGGTCCTGGCTAAATATCTTAGTGTTATGTCTATAAGTATTTAATGGGCAATTTATTTAGCATTTCTGAGTATTAGTTTCCTCATTTGAAAAATAGGGACAGCGAGTGCACAAATGCTTTATAGGCATTTGTAAACATTGAATAAGATAATTTATATTCACAGAATACCAGGTTTACAAGCTCAGTAAATGGCAGCTATTATTATGAAAAAGCATTTTGTTTGGAAACAAGAAGTCCCATTTTCTAGTGAAGAGCCTTCATTTAACAGCTCTTTCCTTGGGCAAATAATAATCATTGGAATTTCAATTTCCTCATCATGAAATGTGGACAGTAATTTCTGTCCCACCCCCCTTTTTCATAGGGCTGTCTGAGGATTAAATGGTGCAGTGAATGTGAGAGGGATCTATAAGCCATTCAATGATAAGGATATATGCAGAATTTCCATTTTTCTAGCTTTCAAATCAGTTGAATATCTATACTTTAGGAGTGCTTGGGAATAGGTTTGAGGGAGGCAAAACTCTGAGAAGTGAAGCTTTTTAGCTGGCCCAACCATATCGGATTTAGGAGTAAGCTCTGCAGCTCTCTGTTTCCCATATGTTCTTTTGGAAAGATCCACAACAATCAAGATACTGATGCAAGGAGAGGCAACTGGTTCCTGAGAACATGGGTTATCTTCCTAGGATATCTAATGCATTGTAGGTGCTCCGGACTTAGTCTTTGATGGATTGAAAGTGTACGGGAATCATAATCCAAAGCAAAAGAGATGCCTCTCTTCCACGTTGTAACCGTATCTCCTTCCCCAGTCCTTGACTCTGAATGAAGCAGACAGAGTGGGAAAAGAGAATTAAGAAAAATGAAAAGAGGAAGGAAATAGAATGATACATGGGGCTGGGGGGAGAGGAACTCTGAGAATTGGGGTGAGAAAACACCATCCTCAAATTAAATTTGCTGGCGTGAAGGAATGCTGAGAAGAAGGAATGTTGTAGGGAAGGGATGCTGAAGTGCCTCTGGAGTAGTGATAAGATGTTTGCAGATGGAGAAACTAAAGTTAGAGAGGGGAAATGACTAATGCAGTGTTATATAGAAAGGCTGATATGTTGGCAATCATTGGTGATTTTCTGTAGTGTTATAAACAAAAAATCTTCACGTTATCCTTGACATCTGTTCCTCTGTCTCTCACATCCAAATTCAATCCATAAACAAGTTCTGCTAAACCTGTTCCAAAATATGTCCAGAACCTGACCATTTCCTCTGCCACTGACTGCCATCCTAGTCAAGCCACCCTGCTCTCTCCCCGGAATTAGGGAATCGTTTCTTGCTGTCTCCTTGCCCCAGTACAACCTCTTCACACACCAGCCAGAATGATCCTTGTAAAAACTGAAGATCATGTTACCTTCCTGCTCACACTTCCACCGACTTCCCACTTCATTCAGAGTGAAATTCAAAGAGCTGTCCACCACCTACAAAGCTCCGGATAAATCCACCTCACCACGTGTCTCTCCTTTATTTCATACCCTGATGTTCCTTTGACAAACACAGCACAGTCCTACCTCAGGGACTTTGTACGTGGTGGTTCCCATTGCCTGAAATTCTTTCCACAGATATCAGCATGGCTCACTTATTATTCCTGCAGGTCTACTCAGGGATCAACTATCAGACCACTTTCCAGATCAAATTCTCTAAATTAGGATACACGCCCTCCACATTCCTGTCCCCTCCTCCACTTTCCTTTCCTTCTGGCATCTGTCACCATTGCACACATTTGGTTATTAGCTGTCTCCATTCACTAGAATATAAATCCTATCAGAGCAGAAATTTGTCTGTTTTCTCAATTCTTTATTTTTAATATCTGGGATGTAGTAGGCACTGAAGAAATGTTTTTTCAGTGTATGAATAAATGAAGCAAAGCCTGATATCTCAGAGCAAAGGAGTGAAGACATTAGAAGCCTGAAAAAGATGTGGAGATATCTCTTCACTGTGTCATTTGCCTGCTGTGAGATTTTAGACACAGCGGTCTCCACTTCTCTAGCCTGTTACATGGAAATAATGTCCAACAATATTCCTTATAGAATTATTATGAGGATTCAAGGAGACATGGAATTTCACTGCAATCAAGGCAAGAGAATTAACATCTACTGTACATGCTCTGTGGTGCTCTTTACATGATATCATTCTTAAGGTCCTCTTGTAATATAGGCACCAGTTCCCGCATTTACACAGGATCAGTCTGAAGCTCAGGGAGTTAAGTTACCCAAACAGTAAGTGTTGGAGTTGGGATTTTCATCTAGTGCTCTGTGACCCTTAAGTTCATGTCCTTTTGACCATGGGCTGCCTTCAAGTGTTGGCTGTTGTTTTCACCTTAGCATTAAGAATCAAATGTGGAAGCCAATGCTATTGAGTTGTTGTCATTGTACTGGAGAAAAAAGTCTTTTCCTTATCCATCACAAAGTCTATGGCTGAGTCACCAATGATAAAAGACAAATTAACAGGAGGAAAGCATACAAATTTATTTAATGTGACATGGGAATCTTCAGAAATAAAGATCCCCAAACCAGGGAAATCTGTGTATTTTTATGCTGGGGTTTGATGAGGAGTAGACAGTCATGCAGAAGTTTGAGAGGACAGAGGGGGTTTGATCTAATGGTAATAAAGTTGGGGGGCGCTTAGCAAGTCCTGTTTGTTTAGATTCTTCTCGTCATCTCTGTGTCTTTGAGATTAGGATGTTCCTTTTTTCCTCCCCTGATATAGGGTGGGCACCTCTGGAATGAAGGTTTTATGACCTTAGAGGAAGCCGGCTAGGTTTCATGGCCTGCTCCAGGGCAGAAAGGGTGAAGGGAGGTGGAGAATGACCTTCCTGCATCTGCTGCTTCCTCAAATGCTAAGGTGCCCTGTTTTGGGGTAGTGTGTCTTGAACTTCATCATCATCATCAAATCTTGATAAAAGGACAACAATGTGAAAGAAGAGATTTTAGCAGGTAAAACTTGTGTCTTCTTGTGTTAAATCTTACAAAGGAACCAGCTGACCCTCCTGAGGGAGTGGTAGCCAACATGTAGCATCAGCAACAGCTTCTCTGCCTGACCAGGAGGCATGACTAGTGAAAAAAACATTCTGCCAGATTCAACAGCTACTCTCACAGCTCTTCAGCAGATGGAGAGTTTGCCATTTAGGCCTTTGCAGGCTTCCTTTATGGGTGGCCGAATGGAGCCAGAGGCACCGAGTCACAGCAAAATCCTGGCTTTTCTCTTTAGAACCCTCTGCGGTCCTTTCTAATGCACGTTGTGATCGCCACCCATGGTCAGGGAATTTCATATTCAGCTCTCCGTGTTCCAGAGACATTCTCAGTGAACAGTGTCTTCTCCCGTCCAGGGTTTCTGGGCCGGTTCAGTCTAGATGAGTCATCCACAACGAAGGAATACCGCCGTTCCCACAGAAAGCCCCATGGATGTGGATCTGCATCTCGCAAATCTTACTTTCATTTTGGTTATACCAGTGGGGAAAAGTGCTTTTTTAAAACACAATAAATTGCTTTAACAAGCAGGGGTTCTCATTTGTTTCTCAGCTTAGGTAGGGTGACAAGTCTGGGGAAGTAAATTGTTTTCTTAAACCAACAGCCCTCACACTTTTCAAGTTGGTGGTGTTTTTAGTGGCCTGACTTGAAAGGATTAAAAGACTCATGTAACAGCAGTAAGTCGGTCAGCAGTCATTACTGATCAGTCTGAAAGAAAATAATATTGTCTTATATTACTATATTTTTTCAGTATTTTCTTGGTCTCTCGACGACACTGTTGCTGTTTGATGTTAATTGATGTTAATTGCTCATTCTAATATACATAGAAGACAATGTTCTCAGTGCTCTAGTAAAGGCTTCTTTCTTTGGCACCTGTTTGATTCTGTGATGAGCACTTTCCAGTTCACAGCAAGTTTGCTCTGCCCAGTACCATGTTGTACAACCCACTGAATGCAGTGCTTAGTCTGGCAGGCCTTGGCTACCTTCAGTGAGAGCCAAGATGTATTTGGCATATCAATCAAATCTTGGATACATATGTGTGCTATGTCATACTATTTGTAAACCATTGGTCTGGACAATTGCAATCCAAGATCATGCTGACTTTTTCTCTTCCCTTCTGTTTTCTTCTTTTACTTGTGACTGTATTTAACTTCCATTTTTGCCTAGATTGTATGTGTGTGTGTGTTTCTCCCAGGATATCAATCATCCTTTCCTCTGGGTCAAATGAGCTCACATAATAATATCTGAACACAACTCTGGCTCTCAATAAAGGAATCCAGTTTAGAGAAATCAAATTAGTCAAAAAAATATGAGTTTGATTCCCAGCTGCTTAGTAATTGGAGGGTGTTGGTCTGAACTCCCCCCATTCTTTCCTCTGTAAAATACAGATGGTGATGAAATCTGCCTGTGATAATTAGATGAGACAATACGTGGATCACATGTAGCACAGACCACGGTGCTTAGGCAGTGTTAGTTTCTTTTCCTTTCCTCTCTGGCCCTCTCCTTTTCTAGAACCCTCTATGTTTCTGCTGACACCGCTGCTGAAAGACTTGGGTTAGGTCTAAAGAATGGACGAGTTAGAATTAACAGCCAACCAGAAAGCGAGAGTTAGGAACTGACTTTCTGAAGTGGCAAAAAGATGCACATTAACTCTGTTTTTCATAGGATGTTTAAACATGGCCCCTTCTTAATACACCTGGATTAGATTTTTTTTTTTTCAGGAAAATCTCAGTAATTCCATTTTTTCTTGGCGTGAGTTTTCCTAATCCTATACAGCAGGATTGAAGAAGAAGGAGAATGAAGTAGGGAATGTAGGGGTAAGAGCTAATAAAAGGGTGCATTGAGCTGCTCATACTTGGTATCAAGTGAGACTGTTACCTGATCTCCTGGAACTTTCTTCTGAGACCATAAAAATGACTGCTTCTCACATCAGTCCTCCATAGAAGGAAGGAAGGAGAATGTATTCATTAGCTCCCATTTCTCACTGGTGAAATGTTAATTTTTTACACTTCTGGGTTGTACCTTTGTGGTACCTAGCAGGTTCCATGTCATTTCATCCTTCAGCATTGACTGGGGCAGGAGGCAAGATGTGCCTAGTGTGGGCATGTGAAAAATGCTGTTAGGTTGTGCCTACATGAAATTAGTCAGAGTCCATACAGTGTTTGTCAGCGCAGTGACTGCTGGTGCTGGAACAAGTGTGACGATGACAGAAATGGGTGAGGCTGAGAGAATCAGAAGCAACCATGGGCTGTACATGATACAGTCCACTCCTTGCCCTAGTCACATCAATCCACATATTCTCATTATATTTGATTTCCATACTACAATAAAAAACTCGTGTGTGTGTGTGTGTGTGTGTGTGTGTGTGTGTAAGGATGCAGCCATTTCTTTACCAAAAGGGGAGGTCCAATCAACAATAGAGTCTGCTTCAAGGTGGTGACCAGTTATAATATCTGAAAAGACTTAAGCCAAGAGTGAATCCAGCTGTAATTTCTGTTGCTACAACTGATCCCAAGACTATAATAGGTATCTATCATCTCCTTTCTTCACCATCTATTCTAGAATTCTTTCATCTTCAGTTGTTTGCCTGCTGGAGTAACATGAATCCTCAGCTTTGAGGGTTTGTATTTATAGTTGCCTTGCCCTTATCAGGCTCTGGCTGCCACAACTGATCATTTGCTGGGCATAACACCACCAAGAGATACCTCAGTAAATTCCAGGGTTTCCTTTTTATCCCTGTTGTACAGCAGCATTTCTGGATTCTTTCTCATGATAATCAGGACCAATTATTCCTGAAAAGACATTAATATCTTTCTTTGTCCTACAAGTAACTCTAAGTCAAGGTGGATAGGTCACAGCCTTAAGTTCAGTAGGAAACTTTCTATGTTACCTGACAGAAACTTACCCTTATTCCACTCTATCATCTGATCCCTCAGAACCAGAATATCTAACCTTGTAGAACCTAAGATTGGAAAGTACAAATTCTGTGAGTTTTAGAAATGGTGATGAGAAAACTCAATTTTGTTTTGATCCTGTGTTTCCCAGATCCGTGTATTCTTGCTATTTGGAATAAATTGCTACCGTATAATCTGCCATTTGTCGGTACAGACTCTACATCCCAGAGAAAGGCAGCCATTCTTGAGCTGGTGCTTTAGCTTAGCTGTTAGCAGAGCTTTCCACTGCTCTACTACACAGCTTCTCTTGGTGAAGGTGTACAAAGAAAGACAAGTGGATCTTATATTCATGCATCCATTAGAGCATTCCCTTTGGCATAGTAGGAATTTTGCTCCAAGAGAATGTTGAATGGAATTCAAAGTGAACATAAGTGTAATACAAAGTGGGTGGTGGTGCTGAGGAAGGCAAACTAACATTATAAGTAGATTTCTGTTTTGGTGAGACCAAATCACTACCTTTTTCATAGTGGAAGTGGCCCATTTAATTGACCTACTGCTAAACTTGAGGTTGTCTCAAGGAATGGTGCCATACTGATGGCTTAGAATTAGTCTCTTCTGCTAGGAGAGTGGACATTCACCATGACAGTAGCTATATCTGACTTGGTGAGGAAGTCCATGCCGTTAGACCCATTCAGTGTCTCCATTCCTGCCACATGGCCATTACATCAATTGGCCCATTTCATCAGCCGTGGTTGCTAAGGAAAGGGGCAAGCTGATATCCATAGCAAGAGTCATTCTGTCCCCTTCATTGTTGAGAGCCTCTCTGCAGTGAGTGCTCTCTAATGAGCACTAATGTGAGACACAAAGATCTATATACTTTGTGTCCAGTGCTACAGATTTGTTTATTTACCTCTTCCCTGGAATCCCTTGGCCTTGACCTTCAGTGTCATGTTGTCCAGGCCCCTCAACAATAGTGGAGTCATTCACCACTTACCAGGAATCTATATGGGTCTGCACCTGAAGCCACATCTCATCCTACAAGAACTGAATGACCAAGTGTACTCATAGCGGCTCTGCCCACTGGGAGGATTTCCCTTTACCACTGTCCTCTAGCAATACTCCTGAGTGGGGTTGTAATGACAATTGTTCATTTTTAGTCAGCATCAACATATTATGCCAACCCATCTGTGAACCAGCCCAAGTTCTTTCCTCCTCTGACAATTGGTCATAGGGAGCCCCCTATAAACTATAGGCTTGAGTTTTAGAAAAGGCATTAATGCAATAGGGGTGGATGACTTGGAAGTCTAAGCTACCTGTTTATGAAATTTACTTGTGATTTCTTGAACCACTTGGACCCAATCTCTAATGTAGCATTTGCATAAAACAATGGATTGCCCTGCAACTGCTCAAACTTATAACACAGTAGATCAAATAATATGCATCATATGATGGGCTCCTCTGGTCTTACAGTCATTGATGTCAGTACTCAGCCCCTCCTAGGGGCCAATAGAATGCCATGCATTGATTTACAAACAGCTACAAAAGCCAAGGCCTTACTCTCAAGCTCTAGGAGACACTGTAACAACTCTTCTGCTGGGGCTTGCTTGGTCCTCCACCCAGCATTTTCATCTGCTACTGTTACCTTTGGTACATGGCCTGAGAGTGCAGATGGGTCCCCAGCCTCAACTTGCTGCAACCTCCTTTCTTACTCTGGGATCCATGTGAAACCAGCAGCCTTCTGAGTCCCCTGATAAATGGATTGGAGCAGTGCTCCTAAGTGTAGAGTATGTTACCTCCAAAATTCAAAGAAGCCAACTTAGTGCTTGGAGATGCAACTTTTTCTTAGTGGTAGGAGGTGTAAGACACAACAACTTGTTTTTATCTTAGAGATGTGCTGTTTAATAGAGTAGCCACTAGTCCCGTGTGGCTATTTAAATAAATTCAAATAAATAAAAAAATATGCATATAAATTCAATTCCACAGTTTTACTAGCCATATTTCAAGCGCTCAATAGCCACATGGAGTAGCTACTCTGCTGGACAGCACAGATACAGAACATTTCTATCATGGCAGAAAGTTCTGTTGGACAGCATTGCCTTAGAGGCTCTGTTCCCACATGGCAGGTTAATATATGAACCCAGGTCTATCTGGTGCTGAAGCCCATGCTTTTTCTACTTCAGCAAGTTGCAGAGGGACTGGGTTTAAGTAGATGCTTCTCCACTGTGGTGTCCAAGGGCAACATGAGCTCTGCAATCAGATTTTTGTGCAATTAAGTTTTTGTGCATGCAATATAGCTGGCTACACATTCTCTTTGCATTTAGACAAATGAAAAAGGCATTTTATCTAAAGGCCAATTCTGCAATGGTGGCCCTCTATATCTGACCTATTTTTCTTGGTTTCAGTGGACTCAGAAAGCTGTTTACTTTTTAAAGAAAGTTTTCATATAGCTCAGAAATATTAAGCATTTTTTACAAAGAAACAGGGATGACAAGAATTCTATGGCAGACAGCTGATTCTCTCTGAATGCTGTGGTTCTGCATTTCCATCTATACTCCATGAAAGGCAAGGATCATTGTCCCTACAGATGCAGCTGAATGGCAGTTGGAGAATGAATGGACAGGAAAAACACTCTCCTCCCTCTAATAACACCACTTACACCAGACAGGCGAGGTTCTCTTCTGAATGTGGTAAAGACACACTGTTATGATAAGAGTAATTATTACACATTAGTTAAAATCCCATTTAGGGAGCGGTATATTGCTGCTATTTTGAAAGAGGTTTGCTAACCCTCCAAGTTTGAGGGAGAGATTAATTAGTGTCAATGAAGGATCTCCAAGATAAAAACAAATTAAGCCTCCTCATCCAGACTTGCCTGGGTGTCCTTGAGTTGTTGCTTCCTTTGTGAAAGGGACAATGTTTGGTCTGATCTATTCTGATTGGAAAGAAGGAAAGGGAACTCAAATTGGCTAGGGCGTCTGATGTACCAGACACCATGATAGTTCCTTTCAAAGAAGGAGGCACCTTTGAACTAGGTTTCCCATTGTTCTCACCAGACCGCTGTAGAACATTTGCTAAATTGAGGCATTTGTGCCCTAGAACTATCTCTGTGACACAGACTGAATCATCTGTTTTGAGTGGACCCTCCCAACCCATTCTGGATTATTTACTTCCATTTCATTCACACAGGTAAAACAAAACAGGGGGTTAAAAAAACACACTTCAATTGTTTTTCTTAAACTCTCATATGAGTACTAAAAGCATATGCTTCAGGATTGCTGGCTTGGAGAATATTTTAAAAAATATGGCAGCAGGTCCAACTCCTACCCGAAATAAGTGTTGTGGCTTTTATCCCTTGTTCAGTTCCGCTGGCTAAAATATTTCATCATCTTTCCCAAACTTACAGCCAGGTTTTATGAGACAGACCTCATTTCATGTACTGAAACTACTGTCAGTTAAGGCAAGTCATTGCATATGAATTTAAATGCATTTTGACCTTTTTTTAATCTTTGTGAGATTTATTATGCTAAATAAATTGACAAATCTTAAAAAGCCTTACACCATGTGCCTCCTTTTAGTTTCAAGAAATATGTGCTCCTATCATACAAATCTTTACCTGTTCTATTTATTTCAATTGATTTTGCTAGTGGCGGACCTTAGACCAATTATTCTGAACTCTCTGATTTTTTTCTTAAAAAAAAAAGGGTAAGATTCACTTCATAGGGTTCCAATGAACATAAAATGGGATGATGTATAAAAGCATTTAGTGACTTCACCTTCATATCAAGAAGGCATAACAGAGGCCAGATTTACCCTCCTGGCTGAAACAATCAACAACTGACTAAAATATATGAAATAGTCGTTTTTAAGACATTAGGCGACTTGCAACAAAGGACAGTGATTCCTGAGAGATGGGAAACAAACGAAGTAAGCCCTGTAATTGCCCCCAGCTTACTGTCTTGAGGAGTTTCTAAGTAGTGCAGTAGGGAAGAGGAACCCAGGCAAAGTAAACTTCAGAACAAAAAATATTCCCAGGAATAGGGAATGTCATTTCATAATGATAAAGGGATCATTCCATCAAGAAGGCAAAACAATCTTAAACATATATTAACCTAATAACAGAGCTTCAAAGTATGTGAAGCAAAACCTGATAGCACTGCAAGGATAAATAGATCAGTCCACAGCCAGGCCGCTCGTCTTAAACAGCTTTCAGTTTCGACTGGGTGACAGAGTAGTCAACACTGTGACAGAATAGAAAACTCAGAATGATTTAAAAGTAATCTAAAAGGCTAATAAATGAAAAAATGAATGAAGGACAGCTAAGCTGCATTTGTGAGAGAGCAGATGAGGGTGAAGGAGTATCGGGGACACCGCGAAAGGACTTGGCGGGGTGAGGAGGACGTGGAGTGCTGCAGAGAGGTGCTGGAAGTGCAGAAGAGCACTGGCACACTCGGGTGATGTGCACAGCATGACAGGATGCGGTACTAGACAGGAGTGCACAGCACGGCCAGGGCTGAGAGCTGCAAGATGCCCACCACGAGTATTTCTCCCTTCCTGCCACATGCACTCCTCAAACTAACCATTTTGTGAGATTGCCTTCCTTCAGGATTGAACCAGATGCTTGGTAAAATTATAACCTGATTTTACCTGGATAAAAATCTAAAAGGGCAGGATAAGCTACTGCCCAAAATTCTGTGCTTTAACGCCATAAAAATTTCGTTTTCTTTCATGTGACAATCCAATAGAGATCTGCAGAAGGGTTCTGCTGCATGTGGTCATTCAGGAACCCAGGCTCATTTTGCCTTGTGTCTCTGGTCTTCTTTCCATTTTCCAAATTCTGTCCACCTAGCTAGTAGGTGGGGAAAGAGAACGAAGATTACATGAAGGAAGTTTTTAATGTTTTAGATCTACATTTGGCACATGCCATGTGGGTTCACATTCCATTTGCTGAAATTCAGACACATGGTCTCAACTCATTGCAGGATGTGGTCCAGCCATGTGCCCAGAAGAAAAGCAGAACACTGGTATTTGTAAACAGCAGCAATCGCTATAACAGATGTCTTTATCCTGTCTATTTATTAATGCTGTGGGAACCACACTGCTTTGTTGAACGCTAAGCCTAACTCTCAATTTATGAGAGTTATTGAGCCTAACTCTCAATTCAACGGTTTTTTATTATAGTAAATGCTCATGGAAAGAATTTGCTCTGGACTTAAACATGAATATTTTCTAACATCATTGAATGGAAATAAAACATCATACAAAGATATAAAAAGGCTTAATACATTCTCAAGTCTCAGAATATTAGAGGAGAACAAAAGAACCTGACAAATCTCCAAATTCAGTCTCCTAATTTTGGAGTTAAGTAAACTGAGACCAAGAGAGACCAAATTATGTGTACAAATCTAGGTAGACAATTTGTAAGAGAGCCAAGTTTGACACTTAATTGATGTGATCTCATGCTCTAAAGTGCAAATAAGAATTTAACACATCAAGATAAAAAGTCTCCTTGTTATTCTTTTAAAAGGCATGGAACAAGTAAATAGTCCAGAAATCTAGTAAACCATTAATTACATTGCATAAAGGAAATGTGTTTATTTTTGATAGACATTTTGCTATTTTAGTTGATGAGATATCAAGAGTCTATCAAAGAAGTGCCTGATGCCCATAAATTAATGAATGGCATTACCATAGCAGTGGAGGTGGGTTTTTTTTTCTTTTTAGGAAATAGTTGAACAATTTTCTTGGCTTTCATAAATATAAATTTAGATCACATCAAAAATATGTCTATGTATAGCCTTTTGCTTTTAGGACAGCAACACTTTTTCAGTACATATAGACTTTCTTTGTAGTAAATGTTTTTTTATTCTTATCTAAATGCCACCATTTCTCTCCTGTTTTTCTTCATCTTTTGTGTTACATCACAATACCTCACTTACTTGATACCAGAGATTAAGGGATTCCACGTGAATGGATTTTCCAGGCAAATGGAGTTTACCCACATTATCAAAGTTTAATAGTTTTAGAAGGAAATCTTTCTAGATTGTATCATATACTTATCTATCATCTAAAAAAGAGTCTTGATATCTTCCCTTTAATACAGATCTTGGTAACTGAGAGTGGAGGGTTGAAGCCAGAGTGTTTAGGTTTAAGTCCTGACTCTGACTCTTACAAGCTGTGTTACCTGAAGCCCATTACAGCCTCAATTTCCTCATTTGTAAAATGAGAATATTAGTATATTCATCGTAAAGTAGTGGTGATGATTGAAGGTTAGCATATGTAAGGCACTTAAAATAGCCTGTGGCATATAATAATCACTAAGTCTATATTAGCTCCAGGAGCCAGCCCACACTGTGGATGGGCTAGTGGGAGGGAAGTAATAATTTACCGACCTGTGATAAGCGATAGAAAATGAAAGTACTAAGTGCTGTTAGAGTGTTAACAAGGGAACCAGATAGCCTGGCATTGTTATAGAATTCTTTACATTTTAGTTTCTCCCTCCAATGTGTGAATTTTTTGAAAGCAAGAAGCATGTCTTAATCTTCCTTCTGTAACTGTCAGTAAGCACAATCTCTGGCGCATAGCAGGGGCTCGAGATTACTTTGCAAAGAGAGATTAAAGGAAAGAAAGAAAAAATTCTACAGGTATCACCATGAGAATATAAAGATATTTGAAGCAAGTATTCTGCAGGGGGTAGAGAATTATGCTCCCTGGTGACCCTGCCACCTGTAGAGGTGCAGCACCTCCCGCATAGGGTCAGCATCCCAGTGATCCCTGGTGGCTGCAGCTTAATGAGGATGTATCCATTTATGCATTAAGGCTCACGCGCTTTGTTCAAAGCAGTCCCTCAGGTCTTCCCGAAGGACTGGTTTGCTTATTTTATACAAGATTCTTAGAATACCTCTGACATGTTTGATAATCAGGGAGTCTTGAGAAGGGGGGTGCTTATCTTGGGGAAAGGCAGCAAGCTATATTTGAAGGCAGGTTTTCCACTTCTCTTGGGAGCTGAGCAGTTTGAAAACAGGCTGTCTTCAGCTTTGCTTGGAATCCAGGGAGAAGGAGGGGATACATGAATGCAGTATGGAAGGGGCTTGCTGGTCTCCTGGCCTGGGGGCTGAACTGATTCCACAGGCAACCTGGAAGGAGCCTCCCACTTTATACTGGAGGAAAGAGAGAAACAGGTGGCCGGGTGCTGTGCCCCAGGTCACACAGTGGCAGAGCCTGAAGACCTCAGACCTGTATGCTCCCAGTCTGACACCCCACACCACCACAAATGGGGATTGGGAAAGTAGGAATCAACTTAAAAAGAAATCTAAGAATAAGTTAGGGAAGAGAAGGGAGAGACTGAATTGTTTGGACCTCCAATTTTAAATTGCATTAACCCAATGAATGCCTATTTTAAAAAATGCAATCAAAATGGTGAATGATAATGACAACTGTGTGCTATTTATTATTTGCTAGGCTTCATTCTGAGACTCTTATATGTATAAATTCATTTAACTTCCCATGACAACTCTGTGGCCTAGGTTCTGTTATTATCATCCCTATTTCACACATGAGGAAAACTGAAGCCTGACAGCTTAAACAACTTGCCCAAGGTCACACATTTAGTAGGCGGAAGAGTTAAAGATTTAGTTACCTATCTGCGGGGTCTGCGGGGCTTGGGGGAGGCCTGCTCCCTGGCTGGCTGGTGGCTGCTCCAGGCCCAAGCGCTCTCTCTAGCCCGTGGATGGGGGTGTCCAGCTGGGCCCCGGGCTCAGTTGCCCTCTCCTGCTTCAGTCAAGATCCCCATAGTCTGGGGGTCCTTGACATAGAACTGGTTTCTGCATACAGGTTTATGACACATTTCTTACATTTTTATGTTTTCAGTGGGGCAGTGCCCTGGCAATTGCTGACATTGGTCTCCATATGTTCCTTTACAGTCACCTGCAGAGAGCGTTCTTAAACTGAATCCTTAGAGGAATAAAGAATTTTAGGTTTTCCTAGTTACAAAATAGAATTTCAGGAGCACAGTAATTTTTTGGGCCTATCTTCAGCTTTCTTTATGTCAGTGGAAATCCACCCAGGTATTAGAAATAAGGACCAGAAAAAAGTTAATTAACCATGACGGAGGAATCATGGGACCAATTTGCTTCAAGAAATATCAGAATTATGAAAATCGCAGAATTGTTCACAACTCCTTAGGCCTGGAAAATCATCTGCAAATGTTAAGATATATGCAAATAAGAAAGCATCCATATTGAGCTGAGAGCACAGGGAACTACCCTGGACACCATAAAGGTGAAAAGTAGGTAAAAAAAAAAATGTTAAAGAAAGGCAAGGTCATTACTGAATGCCTACTATGCACTAGGTGCTTTCCATCCTTGTAGGATGCACTTCTCTGTCCCTTTAGCCTGGTCCCATTCTCATCTATAGGAGGGACAGATGTTTTAATATTATTACATTTCAAAGCTATGCTAGGAGAGGCAATTAGGATCAAGAAGAGAGTCTTGTTTCATTTCAGGAGCTCCACTCAGAAGGCTCCTGGAAAAGGACTTGTCCCACCTTAT
The DNA here is from genome assembly GCA_963575035.1 of Avahi laniger. Lineage (NCBI taxonomy): Eukaryota > Metazoa > Chordata > Mammalia > Primates > Indriidae > Avahi > Avahi laniger. Next base: position 19,759 of record CAUYSK010008531.1, read on the forward strand.
CTGGGACCCAGGGCAGACAATGGAATAGGAAAAGAAAGTATGGAGGAAATGGACAGGAAAGTCTGCGTGGATTGAAAGACAGACAGTTGGGAACAGTAGCCAAACAGTTTGTAGCTTCCCCTGGATGTCAGTGTGACCCAGCTGCAAGAAAAGTGGGCTTTCCGGTAATGGTTGATAGGGGCCTGCCCCTCCGGATGCCGTATTGCATAAAGGCAATACTGTCAAAATAGCCTCTGAGCTAAATATTATATTTATATAAATAAATAGGCTGAGATCTGGGTAACTTACTCAAGATCAGACAGCTAGTATAAGGCAGAGTAGGACCTAAAACAAGATGTGGGGTTTTGAAACTGACACATTTTCCATTATTATTAATGGTTAAATATGCTGGTTAAACATCCAGCCCAGCCCACAAATGTCCCGCCTTTCCTCATATGTTAGCTGAGTTAGGGTACTAGTTGTGCCTCCACGTTCTCCATGCTTTTCCTGCTCTTCGGTTCCTCCTCCCAGGGGCTCAGGCTCCTGGTGCTGCCCCGGAGGAGGACAGCAAAGCCAGGCAATGTCCGTCTGGAAGTCAGGGAGGGTTGAGCGACTGGCCTTGCCAGGTGGAGTCAGTGGAGGAACACAGGAGTGTCAGCGGGTTCCCAGGGCCCCTTTTCATCCCTGAGGTGCTCGGTAACATGCTATCAATACCATCCCAAAATAGAAAGCATCAAACAGTCCAGGCTTTGGCTTTGAGTCGCCACTGAGGTGGCCAGCGCAGGAAGCATTAGCACATTTTTCTTTTCTAGGAATAAAAGAACCGCAACTGTGTCCTTGAGTGTGTTAAACAATGTTAACTAGAGGGAGGGGTCAGGAGAGAGGTACGCGCGGTGGTTTGTAGGCAGGAGATGAGAGAAACCGCATGACGCATTTGCCCGGCACTAATGGATCTGAAGCGAGGAGTCTAGAAGCCAAGGGCACCGCTGTCTTGAAATGAGAAGAACTGAGAACAAGGGAAGTCCATTAGTGTCATGTTTGTGTTTCTCCTCCCCTGAAGCTGGATTCCAGGCTCTCAGGGAGAAAAGACCAACAATTTTCATCCTCAAGAGCTTTGCCCATTAGTGTGAAATTATCCCTGTAGGGAAAAGTCAAAAAATCCAGCCGTGTAAGTGGAGGCATTCAGAAGCATACTAGGAAGCTTCTCTCCTCTGCCCAGGCCAAGCTCGGACGTCTTAGGAAGATGATTAGTTGATAATTGGGGCAGGGCTTGCTCCTTCACATTCTGCACCTGCAGACTCTCAGCAAGAGATAACCTTACCTGTATAGGGTGTGAATCAAGTCCTACTAACTAAAAAGTCATCAAAAGTCATCAAAATTGCAATGTGACCTGTTAATCAAGAACTTCATGTACCTAAGCTCTGAGCCATTACTAATTTCACCAAAACAAAATTGCTTTAATCTACAGAAATCAAAAATAACACCATTAAAATAATAATAATATCTAATATTTGTGAGTACTTGCTTGGGACCAGGTATTAAGTGCTGTACAAGTCTAATCCATTTAACTCTTATAGTAATAATGGCAAGAGGTAGAAAATTGTCATATCTCCACTTTCGAAGAACACAGGCACAGTGGAGCAAGTGTTTCATCATCTGTTGCCACTTAACAAACTATTGCAATACTTTGTGGCCTAAAACAACAATTTATTGCTATTATCCCATGTTCCTGGGGGAGCAGGAATTTGGATAGGACACAGCAGAGGTAGCGCTACTCTGCTGTATGAAGTCTAGGACCACAGCTGGGATGACATGACTAGCTGGGGGCTGGTTTCTCCGCATGACTAGCTTGAGCTTCCCCATAGCTTCCCCATCTTCCTCAGGGTAGTTGTACTTCATCCATGGCACCCCAGGACAAGTGTACCAAGATGCCTGAGTGGAAGCCACAGGGCTTCTTATGACATAGCCTCAGAACTCCTATAAGGTGACTTCTGCCACAGATAAGTCACTAGACTAGCCAAGATGAAGAGAAAGGAAATTAGATTCTACTTCTAAATAGGAGGAAAATCAACAAATTTAGGAGCATTTAAAATCTACCATAGTAAGTGATCAAGTCATATAGCCAGTAAGCTGAAAAACAGCATCTTAAACCAGACACACTTAACCATTAAATCTGGAAGTTGAATTTACATATTACAGGGGCAAATCTAGCGTATGATAGATATTCCGGCGTTCATTTGTAATATGGTAGTTTGAAAAATTCACAACTTTTTTTAAAGATGCAATGTTTCTTGACTTTCCCCCTTCCTTAAACATTCGTTAAACACCAACTTTGTGCCAGGCACTCTCCTAGTTGTTAGGGATGAAAAGTTGACAAACTGCTGTCCCTACTTTTAAATGTCTCATAGTCTAATGAGGGGGATAAATATGTACTTAAATATTGTTCCGTATGATTAACACCACATGATAGGAGCTAATATGGAAACTGAGGAGGAAATATTTAATTTTAACTTAGAGGTCTGGGAAGGCTTTCCGAAGCACATAAATTTTGAATTACATCAGAGAAGGATTAAGAGGAGTTTGCCAGGTGTTATGGACAGAGCGTTTGTGTCCCACCCCGGTCCCCAGTGTGGCTGTATTTGGAGATGGGGCTTTTAGGAAGTTATTAAGGCTAAATGAGATTGTAAGGGTGGAGCCCTGATCTGATAAAATTAATGTTCTTATGAGAAGAGACACCAGAGCGCTCATGCTTTCTGTGCCGTGTAAGGACATGGTGGGAAAGTGGCCTTCTGTGAAGCCAGGAAGAGAGCTCTCCCAGAAACTGAATTGGCTGGAACCTTGATCTTGGACTTCTAGCCCCAGACCTGTGAGAACGTAAATTTGTGTTGTGTAAGTCACGCAGTATGTAATATTTTGTTATGGCAGCCCCAGCTGACTTAGGAACCAGGTAAAAAGGGAAGGAAGAGTATTCCAAAGAGAAGCAACAAATTATTTAAGTGAGAGGAGATTTAGAAGGGCCAAGCATGTAGGGAATCAGCGGTAGTTTATCGGGGCTGAAGTACAGAGTATGTGTCGGGGAGCAGTGGGAAACAGACCACTAAGGTGCAAAATCTGAGTGCTTTGACCTTCTTAAACTGAACTCTGCTTTTCTCATTATGTGAGATAAGTTTCCATATGGTTTGAACCACCTTGACAAAAGTTTTCTGTTCTTTGTATTCAAGAGTATTGAATCATTTAGAATGAATTTTGGCTGCATGTTACAAAAATCCCAGAATAATCATTATTTAAACAATACAGAATTTTTATTATTTTTTGATATAAAAAAGTACTAAAGTTTGTACTCCAGGGCAGGCGTATGCTCCATGCTGCCAAAAACCTGGGACTCTTTATCAAATTGTTATGGTATTCTCAAGAGGTGGCTTCAGGATCATGTCTCAAGGTCCAGCTATCATGTCTACATTCCTACCGGGAAGATGGAAGGATGTGGCTCGCACATCTTCCATTTTACAGACATAGAAACCACACATGACATTTCTGCTTGTATGCCATTGGTCAGAAATTAATCCTTGGGAGCAAATCTGTGGTTGCTTGAAAAATTGTCTTTACTTTGGATAGCTATGCTTCCTGGCAAAAATCTGCTAGTTTTTACTAAAGAAGAGGAGTAGAGATATTGAGGAATGCTTAGTAGTCTTCACCACCTAGAGAATCTCCCTAAATTATCTAGATGATGGTGTCATGGCATGGCAGACAGTGAGAGGAGAGTGGAAATTTTCAGAAGGGATTTTGTGGGGTACTGTGAAGTTAATACTGGTGTAACTGGACTTTGTATAATTGCTGACATGCAATCAGTTTCCTGCCAGAACAATATGTATTCTTTCCCAATGTTCCTAAAACCACTTTCCTAGAGTTTTATAAGAACCTTTTCATCCTTGTCAAGAAGGAAAAGAAACATAAAATAGAGTATTTTTGTCAGTGGCATATATATTCTTGTTATTGTATAAGATTTCGCAGTCTATGAAGTACTTCCTATCATACTGCCCACCTGGACAGAAAAAAGAAAGCTGTGTTAAAGAGTCATTCTGGTTACAGAGGAATTCTGGTTTTGACTACTGTAGCCACAAGAATTTTGACTGCAATACTCAGGTACAATACACCAAGTTCAGATATTCAGATGTTTAGATCCGAAAAGATCTGAAAGAGCTTCCTAACTCTGGGCTGAAGGAGATGGTTTAAGAACTGGGTCTATACTGAAGACTGAGAACCCATAGAGTTTAACAAAGCCGTATGGGATAATTTATGAACAAAAACAACATGTGTTTATCAATGGGATTCAGACTGCCACTTTCTTCTCTCCTTCCCACTAAGGAACTGGTAAACATCCTTAGATGGTGTACTAGTTTCTTGGGGCTCCATAACAAAGTGCCATACACAGGGTAGCTTAAACAACAGAATTTAGGCTAGCAGCGCTCAGAGTGTCAGCAGAGTTGGTTCCCTCTGAGAGCTGTGAGGAAGAATCTTTTTCTGGTCTCTCTCCCAGCTATTGATTGTTTGCTGCCAATCTTTGGCTCATAGGTGACTTTCTCATCATGTCTTCACATCATCTTCCTTCTGTGTAGGTCTGTTTCTGGGTCCAGATGTCCTCTTTGTATAAGGACCCCAGTCTCACTGGATTAGGGCCCACCCTAATGACCTCCTTTTAACTTGATCACCTCTCTAAAGACCTTATTTCTAAATAAGGCCAGCTTCTGAGGTACTGGGGTTAGCATTCCAACATATCTATTTTGTCAACTCATAGCAGATAGGTATTGTTGGGGAGAAAGATTTGATTTTGGTTCAGTATAGATTCGTCTTCTTTGAGGTTCTGCTGAATTTCCTCTGGTGCTGCATATTTTTCTTAAGTGATACTGTGCATATTTGTTAGGGCACTGCCATCATCAGAATTTTTATGTCCACCCCAAATTTATATGTTGAAATCCTAACCCCCAGGTGTTGGTATTAGGAGATCGGGCCTTTGGGAGATCACTAGACCATGAGGGCAAAACCTTCATGAATGGGATTAGTGTCCTTATGAAAGAGACCCTAGAGACTAGCTCACCCCTCTATCACGTAAAGACACAGCAACACAGCACTGTCTATGAGGACGCAGGCATTCGCCAGATACCAAATCTGCTGGCACCTTTATCTTGGACTTCTCAGCCTCATTTCTGTTGTTTCTGAGCCACACAGAGTATATTATTTTGTTACAGTAGCCTGAAAATACTAAGATGGGTACTTAATTATTTCTTATGTTACTGCTCAGAACTCATGTTAAATATTCAAATTTTCTCAATATTGCTGAGGAGACTGGATTCCCCAAATTCTGTGCCAAACGCTGACCACCTGGTTTGTTTTTATTGTGGGAATCGTTTCAAGGTGTTTTGTCTTTGATTCCCTCATTTCTTCTCCCCACTCTGGATGCTGAATCTATGTATTGTATTTGGCTTCCTCTTCTCCCCTCCCCCACTTCTTGCTAACTTTCTTTTTTCTTCTCTACTTGCTGCACTGAAGAAATCTTTTTAATTAAAACAGTTATTTTTTGACTGGAATCTAATCTCTTCCTCCCACTGAGCGGTGGCTCCTTCTGTGTGACACCATTAAACATGCCCTCTGAGAGCTCAGGGCAGCACGCATTTACCACTTCTCTCTCAGGACAGTGCGCTTATCTGCTCTTATCCTATTTTGGGAATAGTTGGTGATGTTTCCTGCCATATACAACATCCCTCTGCCCACCTACAGCCTCCTAATCAGGAAAATTGTGCTGATTGGACCCAGGTGAGCTGAGGGTAGCATATCCTTGGCTTGTCTGGAGATAATCTTACGTGGAAGACTGTTGCACGGAGGCCATGATGTCTTGATAAGTCACTCAGATTTGTTCACAAAAATTCTGTCTAGATTACTCAGCGAGTACTAACCAGACAGGTGGAGAGAAACAGAGATGCAATGGGAAAGAGTTCAAGGAATTTGCCTCATCTTCAAAGAGGCCTCAGGTCCTGATGGCTTCCTGTTCCTGTGTCAGACAGAAAAAATGCTGAAAATCAACTTCTCCCTACCCCCATTTGTTAAGGTGGTTCTTGCAACAACAACAAAAAACTAATTTCTAACCATCATTTCTTTTTTTTACATAATTTGTTCCTCACAACAATCACTTGAGGCTCAGACTTTAAAAGACTTTAAAAGATATTCCATAGCTATTAAATGGTGGAGCTGAGACCGAGACCTAATTCTTCTGATAACAAACGTCATGTGCTTGACTTTAAAGTACTACATAATTATCAGCAAAAATATGCTCAGAAGCAAAGCGCAAGAATGGCATTATCTGCTAGAGAGCTCTGGCAGTGCTGGGCAGGGAATATGCCGTGGAATTTTCATGGAAGTTTCCTTCCTTTTACCTCTCTAATTTCATTGAATCTTCAAAGCAAACCTGTAGGTAGAGACATGAGAGACATCTTTATCTTCAGTTATAGATACAGAAGTTGAGCTTCTAGAAGTTAATTGACTTGGCCAAGGCCACAGAACCAGAATGTCATCATGACAGTGTGGAGTTACGTCTTTTTAAAGACCCTGCCAAGTAGCTGGCACATATTAGACATTCAATAAATGTTTTTAGGAAGGAAGAAGGAAGAGAAGGAATAGAAGATGGAAAGGAGGAAGGAAGAGAAGGGAAGAAGGAAGAGTCTTTTTCACAACCTTGAGCTATGGTCAACATTCAGTGAGCTAGTAGCCATCCTTTCAACCTAGGGCTCCACTCAACCCAACCTATGCTCAGCAGTCCCTGAGCTTATTTCTTAGAGGTTCTGTGTTAGGGACACCTACGGCCTCAATAATCCTGGTACTCAGTGAGTCATCTTCTCCTCCATCTGTTTATATTACAAGTCTAACCACAGCCATTGTTGCTGATTACATGCTGGAAATGACCTAACAATGTTTTATTTAATGATCTCCAATCATTTCCATCTGGTCCGTGGGTGGCTGCACAGTCATTATTCATCAATGGAACTTTGCAAACACAAACACATATGTATGTGTATGATAAAACCTCAATAATTTACACTAATTGGAGAGAAGGCTTATTTGAATTAATGAAAAGTAAGAAATGCTGCTTTATTACTTTCAAGTTCATGATGTAATTAACCACCTAATGAGCATGTGGCTTGGTGGAAAGAGCACTGGAATGGGAGTTTTATGAACTAGCATTTGTTAAGAAGAGAGTTGAGATGAATAGAGGGATATGCAGCCTGAGTCATACAAGATGCAACACCAGAGCATGGTGGCCACATTGCAGGGTCTGGCCCTCAGATTTGTAGGTCCAGAAATGCAAAACGGTTGGTATTGCCAGAAGTAATCCACTCTGTGAGACTCAAAGACACGTCCAAGTGCTCACAGCAAGTAAATGAATCAGGCTAAACAAAATCATACGTGACTGAAACAAAATTTAATGCTAATTTGTTAGTTTTATTTGAAATCATCTTTCATGTGGACTAAATATATACATTGGTTGATTGGTACATTATCTCTTACATAGGGAAGTTCTCATTAGAAACCAACTTTGACCAATTAGGTGGCATTCTGTTACAAGTAACACAAACCATAAATCAAAATAGGTGACACAAATAGGGGGCAGTGGGGTTTCTATAATTGGAAATCCATAGTAGAGTGAGGCACAGAGTTGGATTGATTTAGACATTTAGTTATCAAAATCTGATTTTATTTGCTTATATGTTTGTTGTATGTGTGTATGTGTGTACACATGTGCACATGCACATTCCTTGTCTCTGCTTTCTACAATGTCAAGTTCATGCTAAGGCTGATCTGTCTTATGGTGGCCAAAGGCTGTGTTGGCTTTACATCTGCATAGCACATGGCCCAGAATGAATTGGGCCTGAGAGAGGGAGGAAGAAAGGGTAAGGTAGAGGAGAGGGGAGGAGGAGAGAGGGGCTGGGTGTTGTGAAGGCAATAGTAGTGTCCTAACACACGTTATTCTTAGAAGGGTGCTTGGGAAGCATAGACTCAGAAAAAGAAAGAATTTCCTGGATGAAAATAACAGCCACTATCATCCAGCTCATGGCATAATGTCCTTTGGACAGGGATGGAGGCAACATGGCCCGTTCACTTTCTTTCATTGCTCTTTCTAGTCCAAATGCAGTCTAGGCCTCTCTTTGCATTGTCATCTTTCTTTAGAAAGATCACAGCAAAATTCACTACACCACCCCCCTGCCCCTCTAATGAATTGAATTCTGGTTACAATTCCTGAGATTTTGTCTCAGTTATTTTTCCTGGACTTGGAAAAGATCCATGTTTATTGACTCTTGGGGTGGTTGGTCTTTTCCCATTTTGTGTAGATTCCTACTGGTTTCCATCTCAGAGAGAACCCAGTCAGCAAGTTCTGGGGGACATCAAATCAACTTAGTAAACCCTTTCTGTATGGCAGCTACTGAAATAAATGTAAACTTAAGGTAATGCACATACATTATTTCATCTAATCCACAGAAGGTGTTATTCTTGTTTAGAAAGGTTAACAATCTGGCCCAGATTCCTACAGCCTGTAAAAGGTGGATCCATTTCTTCTCACAGGTAGTACAGTCTTCTGAGAAGTAAAGTGCAGCCATTAGTTCCAGCTCTGCTATTATCTATGTGTGTGGCCTTGTTTTCTTCATCTGTAAAATAACAGGGGTGAATTAGATGATCTTTGAGATTGTGTCTCATTCTAAGATGTTACGCATTTATGTATGGAACTAAGGTCTTACTTAGTCTGCTTGTTCTGAATAGATAAACTTAAGTATAATTAGTGATGTGTAATATGTAAATAAATGTGGCAAAGGGACTCAAAAACTTTTTATGCCTTCATATTGTTTGAATATTGCTCTTGAAAAGCCAAAAGATAAACTGTAACCCTGCCAAAATCAGGGGTTGATTTCCCAAGGGGATATCTAGGATCTTCCCCCATTAAGAAGAGTGTCCACTGCTTCACTTATGGAAGAACTTCGTTGCATCTGAATAGTCACTGAGTTGGACCTTTGTTACATGGGTTTGTCTAAAAATAAGAGGTGTGAATATTCTCAACAGGGAAGAACTAAGTGAATTCACTCAGGCATGGTCAGATTTACACATCTGCAGTAATGGCTGTTCTCTTCTTTTCCTAGTACCCTCTACTTTGATTGCCAGAGATAAAACAGGGCATTGCCTACTGTGCCTAGACTGTGCAGTATAACTAGAAGATAGTTTAGACATATTCAGGGAAATTTTAAAAAGGCTACTTACATGTGTGAGTCAATTGTCTTAATTAAGAAAATGGTGCTTGATTTCCCTTTCCCATCAGTCTTCTCTGCTACAGAACTCGTATGGCGGTGCAAAGAGCACCAAACTTGGAGTCATTCCAAGGTTGAAACCTCAAGTTCTGTCATTGCTAGTTGTATAACTTTTTGTGTCAGACATTGCTGATGTTGGTTTTCCATCTCTTTAAGTATGATATAAGTCTTTTTCCTGCTTCTTTGTATGCCTACTAATTTTTGATTGGAGGGTAGACGTCAATTTTATGTTTTGGGGTACAGATTTTTTCTAATCCTTTAAATATTTTTTTTTTGCTTTATTTTGGAATGTAATCAAGTTCCTTGGAAACAAATTGATCCTTTTGACTTGTTTCTAATTTTTGTCAGGGAAGTCCAGATTGGCCTTTAGTGTTAGGGCTATTTTAGCCCCATTACTAAATTAGTGATGATACTTTTTGAATGCTCTATTCTGTACCTCGTACATTAGAAAACCTTTTACTCCTGGATGAGTTCTGGAGATTGCTCTTTTCTAATGGTTCTCTTCCTGCCTTGGTAGTTTCTCTACACACATATGCTGCTCGGTCAAGGCTAAAGATGTGAAGGGACCCCCATCGGCATCTCTTTGTAGCTCTCCTTCTATATGGCTCTCTCTTTGTGGCACTTTGCCCAGAAATTTTAGTTGCTTGAACTCCCAGAACTCCAAATTTCGTATCCTTAAGTGCTGGGCTCTGTTTGGTTCCTTCTGCCTTTGATACAGCCTGGAAACATCCCTAGACAGTGAGCTAGGACATTCATCACAGGACTCACTTCTTTGTTTCCTTCTCTCAGGGATCACTGTCTTGCTCTGCCTATTGCTCAAGGTCTGAAATCCAATGCTTTATATATTATTTTTAGTGTTTTAGTTGCTTAAGGTGGGACAGTAAATCCAGGTCCTGTTACCCCTCCATGGCTGGAAGCAGACGTCCACGTCCTGGCTTTATGAGCCGCAGCTCCACTGCTCACCAGCTGTGTGGGCCTAAGCAAATTACATGCTTCCCGACCCTCAATTCCCTCAGCTGTAAAATTATAGTAATAGCTATTTATACTGGTGCTGTGACAATTAAGTAAAATAATCTACATGATGTACTTAGTCTGTTGCTTGGCATGTACCAACTACTTTAGTTATAAAATTCTATCAATGGTGGTGATATTGATACTCAGAAAACATCTGTCTATATTGAACTCAAAATCACAAGTTTCTCAATGCTATAATTTCCAAGGTTATAAAATGTCCAGGGCCCATTTTTATTCTGAGTCTGATCTGAAACTCAGATGCTATGCTGTTTAAAGCATTAACTGCCAAACTATGGCCCACAGGCCAAATCTGGCCCTCTGTTTAGGTAAATAAAATTTTAATGGAACACAGTCCTGTCCATTTGTGTATGTATCATCTACGGCTGCTTTTGTGCTACAATTCCAGCATTAAGTAGTCATGACAGATAGCATATGGGCCCACAAAATCTAAAATATTAACTATCTGGTCCCTTATAGAGAAAGTTTGCCAACTTCTCTCTACAGATTGGGCCAGATCATTCTGGAAGGCATTAACAGATACCTACCTCTTTGAATCTCCTTCCCTGCCTTGGAAGAAGGAGGTAGGGAAAGAGGCTTCTCTGAAAGAGCTAAGAGTCTGTGAGAGTCGTCCTAGACCAAGCCTTCTCTGGACTTTACCTCACCTTGGCTGGCTTACCTGTCTCCATGTCATGCCTATCTAGGAATTCCGAGTACTGGCGAGCACCAAAAGGTCACAAACCAGTTAAAGGTCATTAAAAAATTTAAGAAATGATGTGGAGTTTGCATCTTTTATTTTGGCTCATTAAGAATATGTTTGGTTTTACAAAAGAATATTTTTTCCCCAGTGATAGTTCCCATATGCAGTGGTCCCCAACATTTTTGGCACCAGGGACTGGTTTCATGGAAGACAATTTTTCCACGGACTGGGAAGGGAGGTGGGGGGACTGGTGGAGTGGTTCGGAGTTGGTGAAGCATGGCCCATTTCCTAACAGACCATGGGCCAGTACCTGTTAGGGTACCTCAGCCATTTGGAGTAAATTTAGCCTCAAGAAAAACTCTTGTGAGTGTCCTTATTTTTCCTCTTTCTCTGCCCATCGGTTACTACTTTGCTCCCAGGCTGATGCTTGGGAATTTCCTCTCCTTGTGTTCCTTTTAGCTCTTGACCCCTCTTCCCTTGGAGTTCCTGCCACTGCAGGCTGGCTCAGAGCTTGCTGTACTCCTTAGTTTAAATTCCCCTGTTACCATCCCGTGGGCCCTGACTGCTACACTGGTAATACTCGTTAGACTAGTAACAATTGCTCAAAGCCTGTTTTACTGAGTACTGCATGAGGAGTAACTCGATCACTACCACTTACAGAGTAGCCTCTGGATATCACAAATATTTGTCAAATTGATTTTATTTGAATTTTGGGTTGACTTTTCTTCAGAAATGTTCTCTTATTAAATGCTAGTCAGGCGACTGTGGCCTTCTTGGCCTATGACATCCTTTTCTCCTCCTCTGAATCCGGGAACTTGAAGGCTCCTCGAACTGTTCCCTGACACATCTCTGTGGTGAAGGAGAATGAATGAGGAAGCGTGGGGGTCTGGCATGTACATCTAAGCTGCCTATCACATACAGGAAATTTCTTTAAAGTCTCATGTTTTAGTTTGAAAACTTGTATGATTTTTATATTCTACTCCATAATATAGCCATTTGTTTAATAGAAAAAACTCTTTTTTAGTTACTTACCACAGAGTAAAAGGGAGGATCAGAGTGCACTGCTTGCGTATGTTCACTTCTAATCCTCCTTGACGCCAGTGCTCTATGACACACACACGCTAAGAAAGCATATGACCCGCTCATTTGGCCTCGTGACCCCTGAGATAGGAGGTAAGCCAGGCCTGGAAAGTTTTACTGCAGCAAGAGCTAAAGAAGGGTGGCCAGGTCAAAGTAAGTATGATATGCAAGTGTGTGGGGTCCTTCTTGTGGCCTAGAGTCTCGCTAATCCAAGCGTGATCTGAGGATAAGCAATATCATGTCACCTGGGATACTGTTAGGGATGCAAAGCTGAATAACCAAATAAATACTTATTTATTTGGTCCTTTTTGTGCATATGTACAAGTTTCTAATGGCTATGAAATCTCTGCTGTTTTGTATTTTTGTAATCATGGGTGGACATTAACGTCATTGAGTACTCCATGTGCCACTTTCCCTAAATCAATTGCTTTTCATCCTCAGAAAAATACTGTGAAGTAGGTTTTATATTCCCATTTTCCAGATGAGGAAACTTAGAAAACATTCTCAGGATTGCAGGGGAGAAGAAATCTTTCCTCACCCCTCCCAGGTTCACGGCTGAGGCATCTATAATAAAAGGCGGATTAATGAGACGAAAGCATATACATTTATTTAACGCAAGTTTTATGTGACACAGGAGGCTTCAGAAACGAAAATCCCCAAAAAACCCAGGGTCACACGTGTTCACGTGCTCAGATTAATGAAGAAATGGACGCTCGTGGAGAATATGACTGCACAAAGGGAGGATGAGCTAATGGTAATACACTGGGGGAAATTAACAAGGTCTGTTTGTTCAGATTCTTTGTGTCTTCAGAGACAGGGTTGATCCTTTCCTCTAGGTATAAGGAAGGCACCTCTGGAATGAGGGTCTCATGACCTACTGCAGGGGAGAAGGTCAGGAGACAGAGAGTGAGCTTCCTAGGTTTTATGGCTAGGGAGATTGAGGGGAAGGTGAGAGACTCGCCTGCTTCTGCTGTTTTCTCAAATGCCAACGCGCCATACTTTGGAGTGGGGTGTCCTGAACCCCATCAGGATCATATAAATGGCAAGGATAGGATTTAAAGCAAGTCTGTATGTTCAAAAAGCCCACATTCTTTCCAGGATTCTATACTGCCTGTAGCATTGTGAGGCCAACCAACAAGTTCAAAGACTTGATTTACACACATTTCATGAAGCAGGACATTGAAGATCAGAGAAATTACAGTGATTTGCCCATACATGACAAGTCCCAGTCTCATATTATCTTCATAAGTATCTCACTCGTAAGGCATGAGATGTGGTTTCTAAGAAAGAGTCTCCAGAGGATGCCCTTGTATTGACCTCGGTCTCCTGCAGTTCTTTACTGGACAATGGAAGATGGGCTGGAATCAACTGTCCCCAGGAATTTTAGTCTCTCCTCTGGGCTTGAGGCAAATCAAAGTGCCTCCCTCTCACAAAGTACTGGAAACTTGGCTGCTGCCAGGCTGGAATGTTCTGTTTGTTTTGGTCCACAGTCTGCTTTAGGGCTAGTCCTGCCTGGAGAAGGAGCTGGAGGTGCAGGTGGGGAGTGGCCAAGCACACCATGTGGCGATCCTGCCAGCTAGTGGCCACACCAGGTACGGGCCTGCACCCACCCAGCATGCTGCAGCCTGGGGACCAACTACTCAGGTTGATTCAGTCAGAAGGGCACCGGCTTCTGACTTTACACATGAGGGGAGGGAGGGAGGCGTAGAGAGATGAAGTGATGTGTTCAGGATGTTGACAGAGTCAGGATTAAAATCCTGTCTCTTAGATCACAATTCTTCAGAGACATTTATTTAAGCACATCCAGCAACAATGACAAATAGGCTACCAGGTGTGACATTATTTCTATTTCTTACAGCAATTCTGTAATGAATTTTCTTTTTCTTTTTTTTTTTGAGACATGGTATCGCTCTGTTGCCCAGGCCGGAGTTCAGTGGCTTCATTATAGCTAACTGCAACCTTGAACTCCTGAGCTTAAGTGATTCTCCTGCCTCAGCCCCCCAAGTAGCTGGGACCACAGGCCCATGTCACCACTCTGGGCTAGTTTTTTATTTTTTGTAGAGATGGGGCCTCACTATTGCCCAGGCTGGTCTTGAAGTCCTGGCCCCAAGTAATCCTCCTGCCTTGGACTTCTGAAATGCTAGGCTAAAGATACTTTTCCATGCCTCTTTTAGTTTTGATAAATTGAGCCCAGAGAGATTACTTGTTCAAGGTGACACAGCTATTCAGTAATGAATGGGATCTGCCAACAATGAGTTGAGTTCCCTAAAGCTGGAGTATCAAGTCCTCACAATATATTGGTAGATACAAACTATTTTAGTTCCTCTCAAAGGGTCTTCCAAACACTAGACAACAAAAGTTTTAAAATAAATGCATAAAGAAAAAACAGATTGTTTTGGCCATTACTAAAACCAGCCTAAGTTAAAAAAATAAAAACCATCGTGGAAGAAATGATATTTGAGATAGACTTTGAAGATAGACTTGATAGGATTTCAGAAGACAAGTGGTCTGATAATAAAAGACATCCAGGAAGCACACACCGCATGAGCAAAAGGACAGATTATAAAGGGCACAATTCAAAGGAGAAGCGATAGGAGAAGAAGGGCTGGGTACCATATGTTAAGAGGAATGCTTAGAGATATGCATGTTTAGTGAGAGAGAGGGCCAGGATATGGGGATATCCTGCTTGCTACAGAATAATAAAAGTAGCAAAGCTTTAAAAATATGCCTTTATTGACAGTAGACACAAAATTGACAAAATGTCAATCACCCATGTAAAATTATTATTTAAAAAATTTGGATGTGGTGGTTGTTCTGACAGAGATCTTTAGGAAATTAAGGGCCCCTCAACTCAATGTACCCTTTGGCATTGCCACTGACTGGAACTGACCACCTACAAATGAGGTCAGTCTTTTAAACCCTTGGTATTTCTCTCTAGAACGGTGTTCTAGTACAAATTCTTGACCAATTCTAGTCCTTGGGGGTGTGAAGAGAAAGAGGGAGAGAAGAGATTCTGGAGTAATCTGTAAGCCAATTTATGGGAGAATAATAGATGGACCACACAGATCTTGCAAAGTAGCTGATCTGAGGAAGGGATTAACATTCACTGAGTTTCATGCGTCGAGGCCAGGCACTTGGCAGAACCTGCCTCATGTCATCTTCATGGCAGCCTTGCA
The DNA here is from genome assembly GCA_963575035.1 of Avahi laniger. Taxonomy (NCBI): domain Eukaryota; kingdom Metazoa; phylum Chordata; class Mammalia; order Primates; family Indriidae; genus Avahi; species Avahi laniger. The sequence goes on from CAUYSK010008531.1 coordinate 35,049, forward strand.
GAGCATGTATCATTATCCTCTTGGTTAAAAATGAGGAAACAAAGACTCAGGCGAAGTAAGTTTCCTGCTACCGCAAGGATGCGGAAGAGCCAAGACTGAATTCAAGTCTCATATGCTCTCAACTCGGTGTCCTTTCTCCTCTACTTGAGAGGTAGGGAGCAAAGACGTGGGAGAAAAGAAAGGAGATAAAGATAAATCCGAAATTTTAAGATTGAGTAAGAGATTAAGAGAATGGGACTAAGGTAGGAGGATAAACTAGCTTGAATATATTGACTTTCAGTTGATATTGTCCAGATGGAGATATCGAATAGACAATTCCTAATGTGAAAATGGAGTTTTGCAGGTTGGAGCAAGACAGATAGATTTGGGTGTTATCCAAGAAGATACTGAGGGACAAGGCATAGAACAATCACTCCCAGTCCTTTAGGTATCGGTCTGTCAATCTATCTGGCTAGTTATTAAGAATGGTTAATTGGTGCTCGTGGTACCACTTGTGCAGTGAAGAGTAAGCCTCCTTTCCCTGGCTTTGCTGTAGTCAGAGTCAAAGGGTATGTTCATCTAATTTATAAAAGTTGTGCAAGGTGCACTGAACACAACCACATGGAGGGTGAAGAGGGGGGCATGTTGGCTCAAGAGAAAGAGATGAATATTTCTAATTAATTTGTCAAGAGGGAGTGCCTTTTTAAAATGTACCCCAAAGAGCTGGTATTAGTGGTAGCCCTGTCTCTACACAGAGGCATACCAATGCCACCAATAAAATATATATTTATCTGATAGATTTCTCAGGCACTTACAAACATACACATATATGCCTCCACCCCTCCTCATGCCATGGCAGCAAACCATGCACACTGTTCTGTTCCTTGATTTTGTCTCATAACCTTGTCTCTTAGAGATTTTTTCATGTCAATACACCTAGAATTGCCTTCTTATTTTTACAGATTGCATAGTGTTTCAATGTTCACTGTATATGCCATAATGGAATAAGTCTTATTAAAATGTATTTATTGCAAATAAAACTGCAATAGATATCATTATATTAATAAATTTAAGCATGTGCTAGTATATCTTGTAAGATAAATATTTAGAAGTGGATTTACTATGTCAAAAGTCAAGTCTTAAAATTTATACAGATGCCCAAATTTATGCAGATATTTAATATATACAAATATTGCCCACATTTAGACAGATATTGTCCACTTTAATACTAAAAGTCTTTTGCTTATAAGAGATATAAAGTGACCTCAAGCTAAGTATAGCAAAATATATAGTGGTTGTTGAAAATTTTAGTCTCTTCTGATAGGTGAAAAATTATATCTTGGAATTTTAATTTGATGGTGACTTTTTAAAAAATCAGATGCCAGGGTTCCACTCTTAAAGATTCTGAATTAGTAGGTCTAGAGTGTGGCCTAGGTATCTGTAGCTTTTAAAAGAATTGTCAGCAGTGTTGAGAACCATTGGCATAGACGGAAGACAAGAGAGGAGAATGAATAAAATTAGGAAACACTCATATTTAGTAGTTAAGAGAAATAAAACTGGACAGCAAAAGAGAGAAAGATGAGATTAGTAAGGTATAAAGAGAATTAGGAGCATGCCATATTACCAAATCCAAGGAAGCAGAGTTTTAAAACTGAAGGTTTAGATAGCAATATGTAATACTGGGAGCAAGGCAAAGAAAATAAGACCTAAAAAAAGCCCATTGCACTTAGTAATGAGGAGTCTCTGGCAGTCTAAAAAGACCTGATTCAAATGAGTGATGAGTGAAGAAATGTTCCAAGGAGTACTTCCTTATTCCATGTGATGTTAACAGATGTTTGGCAGTTTCATGGTTAAATATGCTACGAAAAATATTTGATTAAATTAACGTAGTCTATTATTTTGCTCCTCTGAACTTTAAGTTTGCAGATATGCATTGCACTGTGAAAAACATTGTGAATGGCTGTCAACATTTTAAGAAACTAGTTTTCTATAAAACAGTTTGGAAAATGTTCCACTTCAGATTTTGATCTTACTTAATTTTTATATTTTCATGATGGAGATCTGAATATGCTTGGAGGTAGAAAAGAAGGATTCAGAAAAAGAAAAGTGTGAAGATTCAGAAAAAAGTCACTACAATAATTTTTATAAGGATTAAATCCCATCATTCAAGGAGATTTTATAAAAAAGATAAAATACATGGGAATATGTTTAATGGGAATTAAGAGGAATTTTCTAAACCTACATTTAGAGTATGCTACTTTTCATGTAAGACAGAAAGGAAAATGAAATATACACATATCTGCTTATATTTACAAAAAGAAACAGAATGGATAAGCCAAAAAACAATAAATTTGACTATCCACAAGGAGTTGTGTGGGGTGGCCATAAATGGGGTAGAAGGAATGTAGGAGAACCTGATCTTTCTGAGTATACCTCTTTGTATAGTTTTGACTTTTGAAAGCATTTTAGCATTTCACAGATTTAATACTCTACCAAAAAAAAAAAAAAAAAAAACAAAGAGAATATAATCATTAGGGGTAAAGCAAAACATGAAAGCAAATGGAAACAAATGAATCTAATTGTATGTTAAATGAATACCATAGGAAAGGAAAGGAGAAAGAAAAGGAATTCAAGGTAATTTATGAACACAGTATTTGACTATATATTCTTAGCCTCGGGCAGGATTGGGTGTGTGTGTTGGACAAGTGGGGTTGGGGTGGTGGCGGTGAGAATTGGAAATAAACCCTGAAATCTTTTTAGTAGGTTTGTTTATTGTAGTGGTACTGGTCAAACAATTCCGAAACTACTTTAGATATGTTAGAGGACCGGGCAAAGGAGCTGGGAGCTAGGATTCTCTCAGTGGAAGAAGGGACATGCAAATATGGAATTTGGGAAAGCAAAAATAACTCTGGAAGTATAATTTGGGATTGGAAGTATAATTTGGGATTGGAAGTATCAATGTGGACACGATTTCTAAAAAAAATGTGTGTGAACCTTTATATGCCTATGTATTTTTATTTTTTAGATATTTATGTGTATACATATATTTGTATGCATGTGTAAGCATAAATTTCCTAGGTACATCTGCTGAAAGGGCCAGAAAGCAAAGACCTTCTCCCTCTCACAGAAGTGCTGAGCATATTATTACCCAGATCCTGATTTCCAATACTTTTCCACACTAAAAGGAAGTAGGGATCCTTAGAAAAATGACTGATTTCTAAGGGTTCAACTCTTAAAGATTCTGATTTAGCAGGTCTGGAAGGTGGCCTAGGCATCTGTAGATTTAAAATTGGAGCAGGGTAGTTACAAGATAGACCACGAACATGTTGTGATACCAGATGGTAAGGAAATGCTAAAAATCAATCACTCAATCAGAAAGTAAATGATGTCACATGAACACTGGAGCTAGTTTTGCATGGCTTTCAATGGTCAAATATGGGACAATTTAATCAACAAAATAATTAAGATCAGTAAAATTCTAAATGTTAATAAAGCATAGAAATTTATGAGTCCTTACTGATGATAGGTGGTAGATAAATGGGGGGGAAGGAAGGGCTCTTGCTTCCAGTAGAATGCGAAAGGCTGACTATTCTGGAGTGAAAAATAATAAATTTTGTAACTGTGGTGGTGAAGATTGGATTAGGCAAGCATCATCAGTAATGCTAACGGTAGAGGGAAGTTTTGCTGAGGCACAAAAGATTTTATTGTCTTTTTGTCTTTTAGTGTTTCTTCACAGCCTGCTTACTAGATGCAAAGGGGAATGAAGAACAATAAATACATAGTGGAGAAGTCAGACAACACCTTGGCCAGATGATCAAAATTAATATTTCCAATGAGGGACAGACAGAAGTCATGGGGTTCCAAATATCATACCATGTGGAAGACAGAGCATCATCTATAGATTACTCTGGCTAAGAATGAACATGGAAACTTGGGACAATCATAACATGAGAAATTCCTGTTTTTTAAAAAAATGACTGTATTCTTCAAACATGTTAATGTCATAAAAGGCAAAGACAGGATGTGGAACTTTTCCAGACTAAAGGAGGCTAAAAAGACATGACAATTAAATACAGTACCTGACTGTGGATTGAATCCTGTATTAGAGGGGAAGCACCATAAAGGACATTAGATCCACTGCCAACATTGGAATATGGACAGTAGGTTATACAATTGATTATTTATGAGATTATCTCTATTCTTAGGAAATACATATTAAAGTATTTGGGAGTAAAGGGTCATGATGTACAGCCATATATTAATATAATGTGGTAAAATGTTAACAATGGGCAATCTGGATAAAGAGTATATGGGCATTCATTTTTACTAGTTTTATTTTTACAGCTTTTTGTAAGTTTGAAATTATTTCCAAATGAAAAGTTAATTTAAAATGACATTAAGTGCTAAAAATAACAGAAGAGGATCTAAAGCATAATATCATTTAGCAGAAAGGACTAATACATGCAAATTATTATGGCAGTTAGACAAAAGCTTCTGTAAAACATCTGCTTCATTGACTAAGAAGACAAACCAACAGAAAACAAGCCCGAAGTTGTACAATAGTTGCTTAAAGACGTGGCTTAAATGTCTTCTCTTCCTAGTTCATCTGTTTCTAATACCACAAGAAAAGTTATAAAGTATTTCAAAATGAATCAACTTGAAAAACAATTAAAAACCCTCATTCTTAAAAACAAACCGCACTGTTTATTCAATTATAATATGGCATTCATTTGGCAAAAGTAAACAGGATTAATTCAGAGATAAACAATAAATTAATTTGTAAGATGACTAACAAGTCTAATGGAATCTATTTTTAGCTAAGAAATACATAAGAAACCCACAACTAGTTGTCTTGTTAAATGGGAAGTGATAATTAATATTTAGAGTCAAAGCACAAACATCCTCCAACTGCTGTTTCCATGGCACTATATCTTTGACGAGGCATTTTCCCCCCTTTTAATTATGTGTTTTTTATTTTGAGCACCGTTTATTATATTAGACACATTTTGCATATTTCTCACTTGTCTCTGAGGCTTTTGGCCACTTGTTCCAGCTCCGGCCACTGAACAACCAGCTGTACATGAAGTGGGACCAATTTCACAGGAGAAAAACATGACACCTTTTTGCCTTATGTCCTCTCTGCACACCCTTCCCCTCTGTAGACACTGGAGTGTGAACCCCGAAGACATGCTCAATGTCCACATTATGTGCAACTCAATCACATGGGAAATTTTACCCCACTTCATGAAATTTTAACCAATGGAAGGTTGAGCCAGTCTGGATGGACTATTCTATGAAGCAATTTCCTACATGGCCTCTTGGTGGAAGTCACTATAAGATCAAGGAATCAGTTGTGTTTAATACCAAGAGGTGACCAGCTCAGCATTACATCTGTATTGCTTCTCATTTTTTCCCTGCCCTCACTCTCCTTTTCCCTCACTCTTGCTCCCTGGCATTGTATTCTATGATCAACTCACAGCACGTAATCTTTGGCTCAGGCTCTGCTTTCCGGGGAATCCAGATTAAGACAGTTGCTTAATGAATATTGGAAAGTATGGGAATGTCAAAGGTACTTGGTTTGCATTTTTATTTTGAGGCTTGGCACCCCCTAGTGGAATCTATTTTTTATTTTCAATCATCAAGGCAGCCCCAGAAACGTTTTTTGTGTGCCCTTAAACATTCCCAAGCTAGAACACCATGAAATAAATAGAGAAGTCTGCATATCTGTGTCTGTACGCTCTAGATGCTGGAGTCTTCACACATCCCTATTAAGACTTGGAGGAGTTTTTATCAAAATGGAAAATCTGAGACAACCTCACCCTATATCATGGAATATGAATTAAACATAAATAGGAAAAAAAAACCCAAATCTGATCGTTTTATAGCAATCCATCTGATAGATCTTCCAGAGAATCTTCACCAAAAAAACAGATTTTTCTTAGATATGTCTCATATTGCTTTTATCCCATGCTGTCTGTGTTTTTGCATTATTTAGAGTCAAAGTACAAACATCCTCACATTGCTGTTTCCATGGCGCTATGTCTTTGACAAGGCATTTCCCCCTCTTTAATTGTGCGTTGTTTATTTTGAGCTGTTACTGACGGCTTGTATTCCTGACCTCTGCCAATGTACAGACCTGACGTTAAGCACTCCACCTTTATCAATGAAGCTTTCATTTTCTTAAATGTTTAAATGTTTCATTTTCTTAAATGTTTAACGCATCCTTTTTAGAAGTCGTGATCACCTGTAAGAAGAGATGGTTACATTTTGTTTTTGCTACCCAATATCCATTTGTCCTTTATGTGGCAATGATATCTGATTTTATTTTGAGATATATAACCCTCCTCCACTTTCATCCATGAAACTTCTCCTTGAATGTGATTTAAGCTTCAGGCTCCAGGGTCTAATTAGCATATTTCATCATCACAGTGTATGGTTCAAGGTCGGGCATATACCCGATTGGAGATCATAAAGGCTAAGGAGATTTGATTCTGAATTTTTTGTTCAACTTTTTGAGAAGAGACTTTCTTTTTCCACTAAACTAGGTCTTGTGATGACGTGAGCCCGAAGCTGCCAGGAGCCGCCTTGCAGTCTGAGAATGTAGCCAACACAGAGGAAGTAGAACGGAGCGATAGATCCTGGAGACCTCATTCTATTTCAGAATGAGGCTACTAGGGAAGCCAGCCCTTCTTGCAGATTTTACAGTTACATTAGCCAATAACTTCTCTGCTTTGTTTAAGCTAGATCGAGTTGGTCTTTTTAATTACTTGCAACTAAGAGATTTCTAATTGGTAAACTGTTTAATTCTGAACTCAGAGCCTTGTTCCAACCTCATCCTCTCTTGGTATTTATTACTTTAGTGTTATTATCCGGCCAGTTGTGCCAGCTGGAAACCTAGGAGTTATCCTGCCATATTACTTTTTCACAATCCCATATCTACTCCACCAGTGACTTTTGGATATTTTACCACTAAATTATTTCTTGAATCTATCGATTTCTGTTTCTTCCATATCCAGCACTCTAGTTCCAGATAGCCACGTCTCTTACCTGAATTACTGCTGCTACAAATTACTCTCAGATACCTCTGAGCATCCCTTCAGGCATCCTCCCATCTGTTCTCCATTTTTCACACAGAGATTTTATTCAAAGTGAAAATCTGATCATCATCCCCTTCCCACCCAAGCCCTCTGATTAAAACCCCACCATTACTCTTAGAATAATGAAAACTCACAGGAAGGTCTGACTCCCACCCATCTCTTCATTCTCAGTGTCTATACCCCTAACCTAATTCCTGAGGGTCACTGTACATGTTGATTCTTCTACCTGGAATGGTCTTCCCTTCCCTTTTCAGATCTTAGTTCTGAGTCATTTTCTCAAATAAATCTCCCCTGGCTCCCATGATTAGGTAAAATAATACTGTTACTGTGTGCTTGGTTTGGGATCTATCACAAATTGGGGATGACACTGCTTTCTTGACTACATTTTTATTCTTTTAGCATGAAAGAGATGGTAAGGTAGAAACCAGTCAAAAGAATTCCCAAAACTATTCTTTACCTACACTGCCATTTGTCTGATGGAGGTCTTGATTCCCAGAACAGGTGCTGATGGGACAGTCATGTGGCTGAATGGTGGTGGTGGAAGGCAAAGTAAGAGGAGGTGTGAAAAGTGATCGATGTAGAACAGATGGGCCAGGTGTCCTAGTTCTTTTTTACAACTTGCTGAATGGGGAGAAGCTGTAACTGATCTTATTGTTAAACTTGGCTTAGAGCAAAATCTCTATAATTTCACTCTAATGTCAAAGTTTGAAATGCATACTGCCATTCCAGGATAGACTTAATAGATCTTGTCGCAGCTACTGGAGTGTGCTGCTCTTATCTCCCATAAAGTAGGAACACACTGCCGACAGCCTCCAGATGCTGCACCACTGGGATCCATTGAAGTGACCATGATGAGGCTACATACTCCCTGGGCTGCTGTCAGCCAATAACTGAGCATGGCCAGGATACTAGAGCTGAGCCATTCCCACCCAATATGGAACTCCTCTAATGGGCAAACTTTGCTCTGGGGTTCCCTGTTGGCCTGTCACGACTTTCTCAGATCTGCACTGCAATCTGGGGCTCTGCCTTCCCACTTCTTCCTTCCTCTTTCCTTTCATAGGTGTCAGATAAGCATCAAGTTCTGAAGGTTTTTCCCATCTATTCCTGGTCCTTCTCCTTTTTTATTGGTCATTTCCTCTAATTAATCATGTGCATGTCTAACTCTGTTTTGGCATCTGCTTCTAGGAGAATCTGAACACATTCATTTGGGAGTTGTTTGTGGAAGAAAAGGGTGTGGAATGTTTTCTTCTGTTCTTTCACTATATCTGAAGGAAGGATGTATTATTGAAGAAGCAGATTTGTTTTTGACTACCTGTCTGCTGGTGATGGCTATGTTGCTGCATACTTCAGAGTTGATCATCCCCATTGTTCAATTTCATCCAAATCTCCTGATGAGAGAGACCTACAGATCTAGATGGTCATGCACCTATCCCTCAGCAGCTGTCTAGGCATCTGTTGTTTCCATGAAGTATTTGGCATCCATCTGATAGCCATCTTACTTACATCTCCAAAGCATGTGCCTCAGATGCATGTGGTCCATTTGGGGAAAGCCTTTCCTTCTATTCCTACCCATCATTTGATGTCCCTGTGGTGATCCCATTGTTCATGACTGTCAGGAGACATAGTGTGTGTGTGTGTGTGTGTGTGTATGTGTGTGTGTGTGTGTGTGTTTGTGGTGAGAATAGCATTGGGGCTGAACCTTGCACCCTTCTGCCTGACTTTTTCAATATGCATCTCTTCCTTTCCCAATTACTTTCCCCAAGTTTTGGTAGAAAACCCTGAGATTAAGCAGATAAGAAGTTGGCAGGAAGGCACCCATCTTCTCTTCCTGCAGTCCCCCTGTACAATAGCTGTCTGTCTAATGAAGGCCCCCAAACCAGGAGTGAGGGTTCCTGCAACAAACTCTTAACACCCAGGAACTTGAATCTGACCCCAAAAGAACTCTTCTTATTCTTCAGATCACTGTTATTTTATCTCTCTTCCCCTAGCAAGGGGGCAGAAGTTGGGATGAAGAACTCTTCTTGAGTTTGCTCAGATTTGTTTTCTTTGGTGTCACTTTGGTAAGTTCCTCACTGAACTTGATCTAGGACATTTTGGAGTAGGTATGGGGGTAGCCAGGAAAGGAGAGCAAATTGATGTTTTTAAGGGGCTGTCACTGGTTAAACATACACCTTGCAAATTAGCCGTAGTGCCCACCTTATTGAGTTATGAGGCTTTAAGAAGATAAGACAGGTAGAGTGTTTAGAATAGTGCCTGGGCATAGTAAATAATCAGTAATATTAGTTATTATTTTGCATTGATTAAAAATTTAGTTGAAAATAGAAAAAAATTATTACATAAAAACCTTATAATGTGTATTTCCCAGCAAGAGTGAAAATTCATAAAATGCTTATTTTGTTTAAAATGCCAAAAGAAACATTATTTTGTATTTGCAGTTTTAAAAACCACGAAATTACAATTTACTAGGAAATCCACAGGCACAGAATCAAAAGGAGAGGTAATTTGGTAAACTTCCTTCAGTATCACCTGCTTGTTTATGCTATGCTTCCCTTTGGAATTTCTCCTCAGCCTGTGCTTTGGGGCATCTCTGGCTGGGGAGTAAATGACTTTCACTATGTGAAAATAATGACATTTTCGCCACCTGGTGTGCCCTCTGACAGAGTCATTTTCACTCTGTCTGTTATGATCTGCATCACCATGTGTATATTGTGTGGATTCGACCACTGGAGCTTCACTGGGTCGGATCTCCCAGGACTTTACGCTATCACTATGTCCAAGTACTATAGCACATTTTTCCTCTGTTATCATAATGGTGTGTTTAAAAATGAGTGATTATTAAAATACCGTTTTAGAATAGTTCCATTTCTTGAATGCTGTCAGTATTTGTACCTCTAGATAATCTTTTCCAGTAGGAGTTAGCAAACTCAGCTACTATCTATTTCCATAAGTGAAGTTTTTTTGGAATATGATCATGCTTATTCATTTTTGCTTTGTCTATGACTGCTTTTGCACTACAATGGCAGAGTTTAATACTTGTGATGCAGATCATAGGACCCAGAAGTCTAAAATACTTACCATCTGATCCTCTATGGTTAAAGCTTGCTGACTTCTATTTTACAGTGTGATCATTTCCGTAGAAGAACATCCACATCCAAGACAGGCAGGGTAGGTTTCTCAGATCTTCTCTTAGAGGCAGACAGATATTTGGCCACTTCTGAAGAGGGGGGAGGAGGCTATAATTATTTTCTAGATTGTTCCAACTAGGTTTTATGAGCAGGCAAAATGAGCAAAAATCAGTGCTGTTGAAAAGGACCTACTGTGGTCCTATTATAAGTTCATTATAAGTTCTTTCCTAGGCATGTAGCCTTTAGGACCCGGTGTCCTCCTTTTGGAGTAATATTAATGTGACACTATCAGTTTTAATGGGAAGGAGAGAAGGGTGGTCAGATTTTCCTTTTCATCTATATTTTGCCTGAAGTTGGCAGCCTTCCCTCTCAGCTTTGGGACTCAACAATTACCCATGCTCTTTCAATATTAATAGTCTGCATAGCAGGGGACAGCTTTTGAAGTCTACCTGAATTTTGCAGTTGATTCATGTTTCCTTCTGAGTTTTTTTTTTCCAATTGATTGAGAATGGCAGACTTTCTCACTATCCCCTTCATGAGTCTTAACCTCTATTTCATATTTTCTTTTTGTCTCTCTGGCAGTGTTTTGCAATTTTTTTTTTAATCTCTATTTTCCAGTTCACTAAATCTCTCCACTGCTGAGTCTAATTTGCTGTTTTTTGATTTTGATTTTTTCCCATTTCTAAGTCTCTGTTCAGCTCAGTGTTACATCCAGCTGGCCAATTCTAACAGTCTGCTGTGCCTGTGTCATATTTTTCAGTACTCTTATTTTTTGAAATAAAAGCAGACTTATTTGTTATTTTGGGTATGATTATTCCAATATCTAATCTTCACAGTCTTATTCTGCTGTTTGTTCTGTCTGCCAACTCTCACTTATTGTGGTGGTTTGTTTCCTCCTCTGATAATTTTTGATCATAATTATAGAACTTTATCTCTGAGGATTCTTTGAGCCTGTGCTTAAAGTGAATTACTCTAGAGCAGATTTGATTTTTCTGCCAGGTTTCTGGGACTATCACCAACCAGGGATCACTCAAATTACTTTTGGGTTGAGGTTTTCTAATACATGGGCAGTGTGGATTTTGGCTCTCAAATCATGAAAATTTAGGTTTGTGTGAGATATTTTAAAGGAGATATTTATTTTCCTTTTTTATTCATATTTTTCCTTTTTATACAAAGCCAAGGCTAAGAGAGGCAATTATCTTCATGGCTCTTTCCAGAGGGAGAGTTGTTTCTAGTTTACCTATTGAGGATATTACCCTTTGGTGGTCCTGACTTTGTGGAAGGGATCTTTGATCCAGTCTCCCACTCTGCATAGGTTTTTGGTTTTGTCTCCTGTTTGTTGTCATTGGCCCATTAATACCCAAATTATAGGCCACCAGGAATCGCCAAGTACCTCCCAGGAAAAGATTGGCTCTGGTACTAACTTATTTTTGTGTATTGTTGGACTCCTCTGAGTAATTCCATTCCTTCTCAAAAGCTCTGTTATACATTAAAAATTCTGTAGCTTTGAAAAAAACTTTAAAGCATTTTTTGTTGTACTATACTGGAATGGATTTCATTTAATATTTATATAGCCATAGATATATAGCCATAAATTGGAAATGCCCATTTATTTACAAACTCGTTTTATCTACTCTTACGTATACGTCTCTCACTCTTCTTCTACAACATCTCTTGCATCTTTCTTTATTTCCCTTTTTCTCATTCCCATCCTCATTTGAGTCCTTAACACCTTGTACTTGGACTACTGCAAGGGTCTCCAACATGAATACTGCTCCCTCACCTTCCAGTTCATTCTGCACATGACAACCACATCTACCTTCCTGGAAATCTGCTTAGACAAACAAAATGCAAGCAGTCAGTGATCGCATATTTGTATCAGTATCTTGGAAAAGATCTCAGAAAAAATTATCAGCAATCCAAGGAGGGGAAATTATATTGTTAGAGAAAATATGTAGTTAAATAAATATATATGATAATGAGATAAGTACTGTTCCAAGGTAGGCCATGAGGCTGCTTTGGGGATCAGAGAGAAAGGGGAGACCAAAGCTGACTGGATAGAAGAGTAGGATATACAGAGAAGATGGTTCCTCAGTCATGTCTTGAAAATAGGTCAAGAGAAGGTATTCTCGAAGCAGAAACAGCATGTGCAACGACGTCACTGCTTATGGTTTATTTGGAGACAAGAAAGTACCTGAGTAAGGCTATACCTCAGAGTTTAGGACATCCCGACGGTAGAAGATGTAGTTGCAATTTGGATTTCTGTTCTGCAGAAATTTATAAGAATAACATCTCTACAGTTCTTTCTTATATTTTATCATAGTTTACCAACCCAATAGATCGACAGAGAGGTAATCTTATGTTTAAGACATTTGAAATTGCTTTATTAGTTACCTAGTCTAACATTTAAATTTTCTCCACTACATTTTTCCAAATAGTTTTGAGTCTCTTCTTGAATACTTTCATGGGAAGATAGTGTGGGGCAGTTGTTAAGACCAGGATCCAGAGTTAAACTGCCTACATTCAAATCCCAGCTCTCCCCAGGCGCTGTGGCACATACCTGTAGTCCCAGCTGCTTAGAAGACTGAGGTAAGAAGATCTCTGGAGGCCAAGAGTCCAAGGCTGCAATGTGCTATAATTGTGCCTGTGAATAGCCACTGTCCTCCAGCCCAGACAACTAGAATCCATCTCTAAAAACTAACTGAATAAATCAAAAGAAAGAAAAAATTCCAGCTCTGTCTGCTAAGGCAGACCATACCAGACCTGCTGCATTGAAACTTCAGATAGGCACATTGGCCAAGCAAGAACAAAAATATGGAAATAATTAGATTTAGGTAACAATGACTCAACCAGAAATTGTGAATCTTGAGCTTTGATATTAGGGTCTAAATGGTGTGGTTCCCTCCCACCCCAAAAAGGAATATAGGGTAAGTCCAGTGTAGTAGAGTCTTCTAACTTGGAAGATAAGCATATCACATGAGTGGCTGAAACTAGTCCATTTTAGGCATGCTTTCTTGATAAGAAAAATTGTCACTAGAGAAAGTGATCTTCCCATCTTGTTCTCAAGTATATATATTTTGAATTGCTTATTGTAAGACAATAGGAAATTTAACCTTAGAGTTATCAGTCATGCCAATCTCAACCTTGGCCAGGCTTTGTACAGCTTAATCACTTACAAATTATGATTTGCTTATTTGTAAACCGGGATTTATTTGAGGAGTAAATGAGGTGGTTACAAAGTCTTTGACAGTGGTTAGTTCATGAGAAGTATGAGTTAAGGTTGGTTTTAAGTCGCAGTTTCATGTGGTGGCCCATTCCATTTGCGCCATTTCTTTATTATGCAGAATAAGATCATCAGACCTACAACTTCTATTTTTGGTTTTGGTTCTATTAATAAAGTTTTGCAGAATGAGCCAAAGTCCTCTTTCACAACTACTCTTCTCTTTTCATGTTACCTTTATATCGGTCAACTTGACTATCCAAAATCTTCTCCCTTCATCTTTTCTATCTTGGTTCACGGCTCTCCATCTTTCCACTTCAATAGGCAAAAGTCTTAGAGTCAGTATTGACTCCTCTCTTTTTTCTCACATCCCAAATCCAATCAATTACATTTTCCTTCTCCACCCTGACTTGAGCTACTGTAACATTTCTTTTGGCTTACTGCAGTCGCCTCCTAATTGGTCTTCCTATTTATGTCCTTACCCCATTTGGCTTAAGTTTAACACAGCAACCAAAATGACCTAGTAAAACAAAAATTTGGTTTAATTTATCACTCCTTTGTTAAAATCATGAAATGACTTTCCATCTCACTCAGAGTAAATGACTAAGTTCTCTTAATAAGAGCTGAGGCCCTATATGAGTTGAACTCTTAATATGTCTGATCTCATCTTTTACTTCTCTCTTCCTTGCTCACCTACATACATACTGGCCTCCTTGCTATTCTTGTAAGACATCAGCCAAGCCCCTAATTTGTGTCTTTGCAGTGTTATTATGCCTTTTGCTTGTTTGCTTACTGTCTTCCTTGAGGTCTTTGTTCAGATGCTATCATCTACTGGGGTCTTTGCAGAGATATTTTCAATATACATTCCCTGATTCATTTTTATTCTGTTATTCACATTACTATGTAATAGACTATCTATTTTACTAGCAATTCTTGCATATTTTCTGTCTCCCCCAACAGAATATAAACTCCACGAAGGCAGAGATTTTGCCTGATTATCCCATGGTTACATTCTCAGAGGTTAAAATGGGGCTTGCCTTATAATAGGCATTCAATAAATATTTGTTGAATGAAAAAAGAGATTCTATGAGGTATTCAAACTATTTTTGTTGTTCTCCCCAGGAAGATTTCTGATGTATTATGTGTCTCTCTTAGAGAATTATGATTCAAACTGAATATTGCATTCCTGGTTTGGTTTTGAACAGCGTGGCATAGGTAGAAAACATTACCTTCATTGCTATGGACACAATACTTCTTTTATACAAGTTAGACTAAGGATCTTAATTAACCTATTAAGATTCTCGAGATACTGAATTTTTTTTTCACATATTGGCTTTTCACCAAAATCTCTCCAGTATAGTATTTGTGCTATAGTGTGAATTTCTGAGCCCAAATGTAGAATTTTATCTATATGCAAATATCATTGCTTAGATGTGGCTTTTCAAGATCATCTTAAATTCTGCTGCTTTGAGCCAACTAATGACCATTCCAAACACATCTTATTTACATTTGATCAACATGTCCATCCATTGTGTCCTCACTAATATAAACCATTAATGAAAATGTTGAACAGATCAGATTGGAGAATAAACATCTTTGTCCACCACTAGAGATCTTTAAATAAGACTTCTAATGCTACTCATCCAGTTGCAAATATGTGTATCTGTTTATACTACATTTCTTAAACTTGTTCCTTAGCAGGACCAGGGAACTCAGAAAGGCTAAATGAGTAGCCCAAGGATACATGGCCAGTAAACAGCAGATGTGAGTGAGTCTGGAGTGCTGGTCCAAGGTCCTTCCCACTATTGCATAATACATTTTTATATTTTCTGTAACACCGAGTGCAATGTTTTGCAAGTCTTCAATAAATACATGCTTATTGTTGATTAATACGCCTTGCCTTGACCTTCTTGTAAAATAAATCTTTCATTTAGACTTGTGGCTCTCCACTCGGGGTGATTTTGTTTCCGGGGAATATTCATCAATGTCTGGAAACAATTTTGATCATCAGGGATAGGAAATGCTACGAGCATCTAGTGAGTAGAAGTCATGGATACTGCTAAACATCCTGCAATGCACAGAATAGCTCTCCTACAATGAAGAATTATCTGGTCCAAAATGTGCTGAGGTTGAGAAATCCTGATTTATAACTTAGCTTATTGATTTGTAAGCAGTTAAGAGAAGGTCTAAAAGTATACCAAAGCAAGCTGATTATTTTTTCTCTCTGGTTTCCTTGTTAATGGACACAATAAAAGAACACTTGAGGTGTAAAAACAGATACACAAATAAAACCTTGTCGGTCCAGCTCCTTTTAGTACCTGATGACCTGGTGCTCATGCTGAGAGGGAGAGCCACATAAAAATCATACTCTTCAGCTGGGATAAAGAAAGTTGTGCTTATTATGTATTCATGTTTGCAATGGTATTCTTCACTTAACAGATTCAGGGCACATCATTAATTAAAGCAATGAATTCCCCAGAAACAACACTAATTAAATCTCAAAATCAAAACAGCATAAAAAAGCAGACTTCATTTTTTCCATCCCATCCAAGCAGCTGAGAAAAATCATGCAGCTTCATCAGGCCAAGCAGGGAATGGTAGGATTTATCCAGAGAGCAGACCAGACAACTTCACTTAAGCTTTCTTCTTTCTTGCTGCTGGTTCCAAAAGTGAGCTGTGGCAGAGCTGCCCAAAAGCAAATACTTGGTTAGTAGTGGCAGTGCCTCATTTACGTAGCATGTGTTTTATCTCTCATAAAAAAGCAGTGAAATTCTGGAGCAGCAGAAGGATTGAAGTTTAAGGGGTCAGAGATCCACTCTGTTAACTGAGACAACCTTGGCCCTTTGCTGTTTGACTCAACACTTGATGCCTGGGCAACCTCATAGCTTAACTCCCAAATATTTGCTGATTACTTCCATGTAATTATTTTTCATTCGAAGAACTATGCTAAATGTTTTGCATGCCTCATCTTTTAAAAAATCCTTCAACAATCCTGTGTAATATTATTCACATTTTCTAGATTATGAAATTAAAGTTTAGAGAAGTTAAGTACTTTGTCCAAGATCACATGTGTAGTAAGTGCAAAAGCTGGGACTCTAACCCAAGACTTTCACTTCCCCTGTTCATTCTCAGTTCCACTGTTTGCTTCAGGTTCCCACTGTTTCTTATATGGATTATTGCCCAGCTTCCTAATTAGACTCCTGAGTCTTGCTTTTAGAGTGCTGGTCCAAGGTCTTTCCACTATTGCATAATGCTTTTAGCATTTTTATATTTTTTATAACACCAAGTACAGTGTTTTGCAAGTCTTCAATAAAAACATGTTTATTGTTAATTAATACACCTTGCTTTGGCCTTCATGTAAAGTAAGCCTTTCATTTACACTTGTGGCTCTCAATTGGGGGTGATTTTTCCTCCAGAGGACATTTGCCAATATCTGGAAACATTTTTGATTGTCAAGGGTGGGAAGTGCTACTGGCATCTAGTGGGTAGAGGTCCGGGATACTACTAAACATCCTACAATACAAAGAACAGCCCTCCCACAACTCTATCCTTCACTCTGCAACCAGAATAATCTTTCTAAAATGCAAACCTAAGCCCTACTTAGCCTAACTAAATGAGGTACTGTTTTTTGAACTCATCGGGTTCCATATCCTTACACATGTTCTTTTCCTAAGTGACATTTGTTAATCTTTAAAAATTCAATTGAGCCATATTGAGTAAAAAGGTAGCCAGCCATACCTTTCTTAAAATATGGACCATGTTACTTGTCTTAATATCTGTTTAAAAAAAAGAAAAGAAAAGTAAATTTTTAAGTAATCCTAACACATTTGTGGAAATGATTTCCCATCCATAATGTTGTAATACTCTCTTTACTTTTGTCAATTATGCTATTTAAATGCATTTCATTAGGCATGACTGTCTTACCATGGAATGATGGTGAAATTCAACATTTTCCCTTTACGTCTAAAATATCAAAATTTTCTTTTTTTAGTGTTCTAAAAAACATCTCAAATCATATTTCCATCCATCTCCTTTACCCTGAAAATTAAACACATACTTAATGTGTACGTATTTGTGGGTGTACCGATGAGTCTCTGTTTTCTCATTAGTTGGTCTATGTCCACTAATGCTTTGACCCATTTGGTCCAATCCTTCAGGAGGTTCTGCATTCAGGGAAGTATCATCTTTCTGAATCTCATTGTTTTAGTTGCCCATCTTGAAGGATATGAGACTGGAGATGAGACTGGAGATCACATCTTTTAGAAACTCATTAAAGTCCCTGGCTGTCTCCCATAGTGCCTGATAACTTTCCCCCTAGTTTATGCGATTTCACCCCTATCCTCTCTCTCAATCTTCTCTCTCAGCTCTGCCACTTGCTCTCTCTCTTCTCCTCCGCCCACTTGCCCTGTCAGTCTGTAGCTCTCTTTACTTTCCTCTAGACTTTCACCAGTCAGCTATTGTTCTTTCTATACTTCCTACCTTTGGGGATTCTATTACATTAAATCTCAGTCTTAGTCTGGCCATATCACAAGAGCAAGGGTAGAGGGAGACAAAGTAGGCAAAGCAAAGGCATTTATATTTTAAGAGTTTAGTCTTATCACCATTAAAATTCTTTGTAGTGTCGGGGTCATGCTTGCCCTTGTAATTATGATTCTGATGATGTAAGGAGGCTAAAAGAGCAGGCAGTCCACCTCTTTAATTGTATAGGTGGGCAAACAACAGATACCCAAAGAGGTGCGACTTGTCCATGGTCACACTGTGGGTCAATGCCACAGTCAAGTCAGACCTTCCAACCCAGAGGTTGGGATATCTTCTAGTACTCTGCACTGTTTGAAGGCCTCAATGCAGTGCCTCCTGCATGATATTTACTAGGTATTTGTGGAACCTCCCCAAAAAGATGTGACTTAATGATTAAAATTAAGGTAGAGGATCCTTCTCCCTGCCCCACACCATGACAGAGGGACCAGATGGAGTAATAAATAAGGTTGGTTTGCAGGTCTGCTAATGCTGTTTAGTTATAATGTTTGGTTAGGGATTACCTGGGAGTCTAGTATTCTATTTTAATAATATAATGAGTCTTTAAAACGACGGTAAACATATCTCACCTCACCCCAAAATGGTCTTTTTAGTTTTTACTGGCTGTGCTTTAATAGTAATAAAATTAGTAACAGCAAAACTGAAAGCTGCCATTACTGATTGCATACTGTATGTCAGGCCTCCCACTAAACACTATATTCTCTTACTTAATCTGATTTTCAAAATAACTCTATGAAAAATGAGTATATATGTATCTACTTTACATATTAGGAAACCAAGGCTTAGAGCAATGAGATAACTTACTGTTACTCCATAAATAGCAGTCAAAATTTAAACCCAAGCCTTCCTGTCTCCAAGAGGCTATGCTTTTACTGACTGCCATATGAGACAGAAGGTAACAGTGCCTACTTCATTCTGCCTTGTTGTGTACACAGGCATACTTCTAGGACATTGCAGGTTTGATTCTAGACCATTGAAGTAAAGTCAATATGGCAATAAAGCTCATCCATAAGAAATCAACTCCTCATCCATTCAAATTTTATCATGAGATTGCAGCAATTCAGTCACAGCTTCAGGCTCCATTTCTAATTCTAATTCTCTTGATATTTCTATCACATTTGCAACGTGACTTTCTCCACTGAAGTCTTGAACCCCTCAAAGTCACCCATGAGGGTTGGAATGAACTTCTTCCAAACTCCTGTTAATGTTGATATTTTTAACTTGTCCCATGAATCACAAATGTTCTTAATAGCATCTAGAATGGTGAATCTTTTCCACGAGTTTTCAATTTGCTTTGCCTAGATCCTTTAGAAGAATCACTATCTACGGCAACTAAAACTTTATGAAATGAATTTCTTAAATAAAGAGACTAGAGAATTGAAATTACTCCTTGATCCATGGGCAGCACAATAAATATTGTGTCAGCAGGTATGAAAACAACATTAATCTCCTTGTACATCTCCATTGGAGCTCTTGGGTGACTAGGTGCATTGTCAATGAGCAGAAATATTTTGAAAAGAATCTTTTTTTCTGAATAGGAGGTCTCAACAGTGGGCTTAAAATATTTGGTAAACCATGCTATAAACAGATGTACTATCATTCAGGCTCCACTTTTCCATTTATAGAGAACAAGCAGAGTATAGTTAGCATTATTCTTAAGGGCCCTAGAATTTTTGAAATGGTAAATGAACATTGCGTTCAACTTAAAGTCTCTAGCTGCATTAATCCCTAACAAGAAAGTCAGCCTGTCCTTTGAAGCTCTGAAGTCAGGCATTGACTTCTCCTCTGTAGCTATGAAAGCCCTAGATGGCATTTTCTTCCAATATACGGCTGTTTCATCTACACTGAAAATCTGTTGTTTAGTGTAGTCACCTTTGTCAGTGATCTCAGCTAGATCTTCTTGATAACTTGCTGCAGCTTCTATGTCAGCACTTACTGCTTCACCTTGCACTTTAATGTTACGGAGCTGGTTTCTCTCCTTAAATCTCATGAACCAACCTCTTCTAGCTTCAAACTTTTCTTCTATAGATTCCTTGCCTTTCTCAGCCTTTATAGAATTGAAGAGAGTTAGGGCCTTGCTTAAATTAGGCTTTGGCTTAAGGGAATATTGTAGCTGGTTTGATCTTCTATCTAGACCACTGAAAGTTTCTCCATGTAAGTAAAAAGGCTGTTTTGCTTTCTTATCATTTATATGTTTACTGAAATATCACTTTTAATTTCCTTCAAGAACTTTTCCTTTGCATCAAAACTTGGGAAACTGGTGGAAGAGGCCTAGCTTTTGGCCTAGCTCAGCTTTCGACATGCCTTCCTCACTAGGCTTAATCATTTCTAGCTTTTGATTTAAATGGAGAGATCTGCAACTTTTCCTTTCAGTTGAACACTTGGAGGCCATTGTTGGGGTATTAATTGGCCCAACGTCAATATTTTTGTGTCTCAGGGAATAGGGAGGCCTAAAGTGAGGAGAGAGAGAGAGAAAAAAGCCAGTCAGAGAACATTTATTGATTAAGTTTGCTGTCTTATAGGGGCATGGTTTGTGTCACCCAAAAACAATTAGAATAATGAATTCAAAGATCACTGCTTACAGATCACACCATAATAGATATAATAATAACAAAAAAGCTCAAAATATTGTGGGAATTATTAAGATGTGACACACAGATACAAAGTGAGCACCTGCTGTTGGAAAAATGGCACCTATAGACTTGCTCGCTGCAGGGTTGCCACAACCTTCAGTTTGTAAAAGGTGCAATACCTGCAAAGCACAATAAAGTGAAGCACAGTAACCACAAGGTATGTCTGTAGAGTTCATTCTTCCATTGAAGGAGCTTTTATTACTATGCCCTGGGATAGGTGATAGGAACACAAAGCTGAATGAAACACTTTCCTGCTTCCAAGGAGACTTTTCTCTAGTGGGAAAAACGCATAGGCAAATGCACAATTGTAGTTCAGTGTAAGAAAGTGTTTTCACAGATGGGGACATCAAAACCAGCCTGAGTGGGGATGGTAAGGGAATGCTTGCAGGACATGCAGGCCTTTGAGTTGTGTGTTTAAGAGGAATAGATGTCAATTAGGGAAATAGCATGTGTGAAAATACGGAACATGATGAACTCAAGAAACAGTGAGACAGTTAGACTGAACAGAGGAGGCCATCCAGGGTGTGTCAGAGGAATGTGGGGAGACAGTTTGGTTCCAGATCCCGCATGGCTGTTTGAAGCATGTTGTGTACCTTGGGATTTATTCTATGTAGGATGAGAAGCCACCATGGATTTTTATCAGAGAAGTGACATAGCCAGAGATGGTTTAGGGAGTGTGCTTGTACTTGGGTGGTGGTTGTGGAGGGCAGAAACGCAGGGTGGGACATTGAGTGGGGAAATAGGAGATTACAGGCAGGGATCCCAGAGTGAAAACTGATGTAATCCAGGTAAAAAGACAAGAGAGCTGAAACCAAGTCTCCTGGAAGGGAAAGTGGAAAAGTGAAAATGGGTTCACAAGATGTGAAGCACATGCTCTTGACTGCCATGTTGTTTGCTCTGTTGACTTTGGGCTCAGCCCCTTGCTCAGGGAGTCTTTAGAGCATGTGCTGTCTATTGAAAAAGAAGGAAAAGGCTCAAACAGGAAATGAGCCACATAGAACTATGACCAGGAAAGTGAGTCGACCGAGGGATCTGAGTAAGGCCAAGGAAGAGGGAGTCTAATGTCTTTCTTTTTTTCCCCTTAGGCCTGTGTCCCCTTTCTCTCTCCAGTCTTCCACTCTGTTTTCTCACTCTTTTCTCTGCCTTCACGGCTTTAACAAACAGTTCACTATGGCTGAAGGTCTCAGGAAGGCCCGGAGCCGCACAGGGAACAGTGCTGAAACCACAATACAGCTTAGCTTTAGAATATGGTTGTTGCTAAGCTGGGCCTTCAGTAGAAGAGTGACTTCTTGACACACTACGTGTGGGCGTAGAGTAGGCTCAGGAAGCTTAGCTTTTGCTTGCACAATATTTCTTGAACAGATCCAAGAACGTTTTTGCATAGTAAGTAGAAAAAACAAACTTTATTCCCCTCTGATTACACTCTTACAACACAGAACAATTGGGTGACCAATGTGTGGGGGCTTTGCTTCCACGCCAATCAAGAAATCAGTTTTACAGTGGACATGTGGGAGTGCACTCAGTAAATCCAATTCTGACACTGTCTACCTTGAGGTAGCATCAGATCCCCCAGGTTGAGAACTCAGTCCCACAAGACTGCCCCTCGCTTTAGATGCCAGCTGTGTGTCCTGGCCTCTGGAACTTTTGGTTGATTGGCTATAAATTGGGGTGCCCACGATTCCCCTTCAGGTCTGATTAATTTGCTAGAGCAGTTCACAGTACTCAGGGAAACACTTTACTTATGTTCATCCATTTATTACAAAGGATATTTAGAAAAAATCCAAATGAACAGGCAGATGAAGGAAGGTCTGAAAAGTCCTGAGCACAGGAGCTTCTGTCCCCATGGAGTTGGAATGTGCTACCCTCTCAGCACAATAATGTGTTCTTATCAACCTGAATGCCCTCTGAACTCAGTCCTTTTGAATTTTCATGAAGGTTTCACTATGTAGCTATGATTGATTAACTCATTGGCCGTTGGTAATCAGCTTAACCTTCAGCCTTTTCTTCCCTCCCTGAAGGTAGGGTATGGGGCTGTGAGTTCCTACCCTCTAAGCACATGATTAGTTCCCTGGGCAACCAGCCCCTCATTATGGGGTTATTTAGGAATTTTCTAAAAATCACCTCATTAACATGAACTCAGGTGTGGTTGAAAGGGGTATGTTATAAATAACAGAAGGACAGGCTCACCTTTCTTGCTCTGGAGGTGTTTTGGAACTGTTTCAGGAATTCAGGACAAAAGACCAAATATTTTAACTAAAGATACTTTTATTGTTCTAGTCACTTAGGAAATTACAAAGGTTATAGGAGCTGCGAGCTAGGAACTATGGACAAAAACCAAAATATATATTTCATAACATCACAAATAATATCTGTGTTTTTCTATTGATATATCACTATTAGTTTGAACCCAGGCTTGTTAAATTGCTGTGATGCTGATGGCCTTTTGCTTAGAATAGACCTAAAACATTCTCAAATAATGCAGCCCCCAGTGCCAAAAGCTTTCGGGTGGCCTTTTGAGCAAAATGAAGAAAAATGGCATATAAGTTCACATCCGTTTTCCAATGTAAATCGCCATTTTATTAAAAATGGAGTTTATTACAGGGGACTCATAATTTAAATTAATGAATGCTCAAATGATACTTGTTATTGTCAATTATTTTTTAATATAATATAAAATCTCTGTGTTCATAAATAACATTCTTTGCCTATTCAGGAAAAGCCATGCTCAGCAATGTGTTATTCATGACTTAATTATTCTATAGATGCTTCATTCATATGCATGCAGATATATCTGGCAGCACTGCATTTTAATGAAGATGCTGAAAGGCAGCAGGCTATAATTTCTGACAGAATTCTGTCAGGACTGAACAATAGGAGCTCCTGAAGAGGACTAGGAAATAGCTTAGCCCAGAAAGAAAATTAAAAACCCATTTAAATATTTTAATTATAATCTTCATTAGGGAAAATTTGAAATCCTTTTGCACAGCAGAGCTTCTATAGTTTAGGAGCTATTTTTGCCAGAGGAGAATAAATTTGAGGAAGGGGGATATTTTCAGAATCCCATGGGTTGAGGTACAACCCCTCCCTTGGGGAGCACAGGACCTAGTTTCTTCTCTCTTTCCCAGCCACTTCTTAGGTTGACTTCTTTTTATTGAAGTAGTAGTGGTGTTAAAATGGCTGATCAGGTCAACCTTGCCAGGGACAAAGGGAGGAAGGTGGGGGGAAGATTCTTTCAGGGTGTTTTTTGTGTGTGTGCTAAATACACACAGAGTATGAGGTTTAGGATTTTATCATTGGATCGTTGCCTTCAAACTTTTATCCTTCGACCCCTCAGAAAGCCCTGCTTGACTAGAAACAATTTAGACCTGTCTCGGCTGTAGGGATTGCCACATTTTATTACAGTTTTTCTCTTTCTTATCTTCTTAGAGAGGAGAAACATCACAGAAATGATAGACTTGTCAAAGGCACGTACAATCAGCTAAGTAAGTAATAAAATAGGTCATTCTCTTACAGAATAAAAGCAAAATGGAAACCGACTGCCATGTTCAAGTATTTTAGGATAGCTATGAATTTGCAAGTGTCCAAAAGATAGGGCGTCTGGGGTGTTGTGGGAAGGTGGTATTTTCTAGAAGGGTGAGGAGCCAGCAAAGCAGCTGCCCAGGCCCTGCCCTGGGTTTTCTCCTACTCTGCCGAAACAGCTCTTGTTAGGCTGCCAATGTCCCCAGTATCTTCACATCCATTGCACACTTTGCTGTCTGCTTCCTACTCCACCACTCCGCGTCACTCAACCCAGATGGCAACTTCCTCTCTCGTCAAGCATGCTTCTCTTGTGACTCTTGTGATGCCACACACTCCTGCTTTTTAGCATTTTTGTCTTTTCCTCCCTTTCTTTTTCTTCTTTTAATATTGACTCTTGATAAGTACAATTTTTAATTTTTTATGAATTGAATTTTTAATCCTTTACTGTATTTCATATCTTTGATTAAGAAATCCTTCCTTACCTCAGGTTCTTCTATGATTTCTCATAAACATTTAAAAGTTTCTATTTTCTTGTCATATTGGGAGTTACAAATCTGCTATGGTTTGATTGTTCGTCCCCTCCAAAAGTCATGTTGAAATTTAACCGCCAATGGTCAGTATTGAGATGTGAGGGATTCAAGAGGAGATTGGGTCATGAGGGCTCTGTCCTCATGAATGGACTAATCCATTTATGGATTAATGGGTTAGTAGGTTAATGGATTAATGGGCTATCATGGGAGTGAGACTGGTGGCTTTTAAGAAGGAGACGAGACACTTGAGCCATCGTGATCAGCCCTCTTGCCAAGTGATGGCCTGCACTACCGCGGGACTCTGAAGAGAGCTCCCACCAGCAAGAAGACCCTCACAAGATGTGGCCCCTTGTCCTTGGACTTCTCAGACTCCATAAATGTGAGAAATAAATTCCTTTTCTTTATAAATTACCTAGTTTCAGGTATTTTCTTATAAGCAACAGAAAATGGACTAAGACAAGAGTCAATCTTTTTCTTTTCTGTATGTGTAACCATTTGTCCCAAAATTATTCATTAACTAGTCCCTCCTTTCACCAAAGTCCCTTCTTTATGCAAAGCCAGCTCTGTCTCATATCAAATATCTATATAAGTATATGCCTGTACATTAGTCTTCTATTGCTGTCTAACAAGTTACTACAAATTTAGGAGTTTAAGACAACATCCATTTATTACCTCACAGTTCTGTAGATTAGAAGTCCAGGCAGGCTCAGCTGGGTTCTCACAAGTATCTGACAAGAGGCCAAAATTAAGGTGTTGGCCAGGCTGAGCTCTTATCTGGACGCTCTAAGGAATGATCTGCTTTCACACTCATTTGGGTTGTTAGAATTCAGTTCTTTGACGCTATAGACCTGAGATTTCTGTTTCCTTGTCGGCTATGAAATTGAAGCCACTCTCAGCAACTCAAGACCACCCACATTTCTTGCCATATGACCTCCTCCATCTCCAAGGCCAGCAGTCGCATGTCAAATTCCTCTCATAATTTGAATCTCTGACATCTTCCTCTTCCATCAGCCAGAGAAAATTCTCTGCTATTAAAGGGCTCATGTGATTACACCTACTCAGATAATCTCCGTTTTTCCGTAAAATGTAACATCATCATGGAAAGGATGTTTTATCATGTTCCACCCCCACTCAAAGGGGAAAGTATTATAGAAGAGCCAGGGTCATTGGGGGTCATTCTTAAAATTCTGTCTACTACAGTCTGCTTGGTGGCTTTCTAACCTGTATCATTGGCTTATCCCTGTGCCAATATCTAATCAAGTCTAATCATACACTGTCTAATCAAGTTCTATCAAGAATCCCACTATTTGAATTGTAATTACACTGGATCTATAGTTCCATCTTTTTGATATTGAACCTTTTTATTAAAAATATGGATTATCTTCCCATTCATAATTTTGTCTGTGAGTCTTGCATATTTTTTCTTTTTCATATGTCATAATGCAATGTGGCCTAAAACAAAAATTTTGACTTTGGGGTGAGACTTGGAGAATGGGAGTGAAGAGGTAGGCAAATCCTGTCCCCAAACCAGACAAAACTATCAAAAACAACCACTTCAGAATTTTGGAAATTGACCAAAGGCATCCATCTAATTGAGAAGCATATATTAAAGAAAAAATAAGCAACAACAAGAATAGCGAGAGTCTGTGGTGTTTTATCCTGGGATTCTTCCATCCCCTATTGCGGCTCTGCTGTTCAGTAATTTGACTAGGCAGCGCAAACTATGATGACTGGCAGCCTCCTTACTAGAGGAGGCTAATGTGCCCTGGAGTGGAGCACAGATACTCAGGGACATAGTAAAAAATGACAGCAGAAAAATCCAGGAATAATAGCAACCAATTTAAGAAGGGCAATATTGCAGCTAGCCTGAGGTCACATTATTGCTTGGGCAGGCAACAAACTTACAGACCAGGCAGAAAATCAAAAGGGAAATCCAGAGATCAAGATAGTGATAGCAGGCCTTCATAGGTATTCAAGGATGTGCATATATACAGGAAAGATCAGATAGGGAGGGCCCCAGCTCTCTGCTTGTCACTTACGAATACGAAGCCTTGAGTATGAAGAAAGAATAAATTAGGGTAGACTTGTGGCCCATCTAAACTTCGATTACATTCCCTAAACACACACAGATCTGTCAGCAAAGGGTGGAAGTCTTACTGGATCAAGATGTTTAGGTATAACCTCTGACCAATCTTTGGCTGACTACTAAGCTATGCTGAGCCAGAGTGACCTCTAGGGAGCCAGGCTTACATAAAACAAAAGAAATTTTTTAAAAAAGAACCTGAACAGACACATCAGTGGCTTCACACTCCTAGGGAGAGGGATTCTACAGAATTAATCCAGGCAAGTCATTAAGCAAACAAATAAATCAGCAACAACAACTATCCCTGGAAGGGATACAAATCCAGAGTTGCTACAATATATGATCTAAAATGTCCAATTAAGGAAATTACATGCAAAAATCCAGGAAAATGAGATTACGCACAGGAAGAAAAACAATCAACAGAAACTGTCTCTGAGGGGGCCAGATATTAGAGTGAGCAGAACAAGACTTCAAAGCAACTATTATTATTATAAATATTTTTAAATAAATGAAGGAAACAATATATAAGAATTAAAGGAAAGTATAACAGTAATGATTCACCAAAAAGAGACTATAATCCAAAGATAAAGATTATTTTAATAAATCAGACAAAAATTCTAGAGTTGAAAAAGTATAATAATTGAAATAAAAAATTCACTATGGGAGTTCAATAGCAGAATTCAACTAAATGAATAAACATGAATGAGTGAAATTGATGATAGATCAAGAATTACAAGAAATTACAGAAAGAACAATGAAGAAAAATAAACAGTCTCAGAGAGGTAAGGAATGCCAGCAAGTGATTCAATATAAGTGTCCCAGAAGTAAAGAAGAGACAAAAACAGGAAAAAAAAATATTTAAGAACTAATTTGACTGAAATTAACTAAATATATGTAGTAAAACAGATCCGTACTGGTGTGCTTAGGCTACGATAATAAAATACCATAGACTTGGTGACTTAAACAACAGATATTTATTTCTTGAAGTTCTGAAGGCTGGGAAGGCCAAGATTAAGGTGCTGGTGAGGGTCATCTTCTTGGCTTATAGACAGCCGCTTATAGATAGTGTCTTTATATGGTGGGAGATTGGGGGAGAGATAGCTCTAGCCTCTCATTTCTTATAAGGACACCAATCTGATCATGGGGGTTCCAACTCATGATCTCATCTAAACTGAATTACTTCCCAAAGGTCCCACCTCCAAATGCTATCACATTGGGCTTAGGGCTTCAACATATGAATTTGGGGGACCCAAATGTTCAATTAATAGCAGCATCCAACAAATGAATTTAAATGATGTACTGGAAAATATTTATTTGATACAATAATGACAGTAGAGGGGAACATAGAAAAAAATGGATGAGATATATAGATAAAAATAGCAAAATAGCAGATATAAATCCAAATATGATTTCAACAAATATGGTGAAAGTAAGAGCATAGAAAAAAATACATGTTAGAATGGCTGAAATCTAAAAAAACTGACAATGTCAATTGCTGGTGAGAATGCAACAAGAATTTTTATTCATTGCTTGTGGGAATACAAAATGGTACAGACACTTTGGAAGACAGTTTCGCAGGTTCTTACAAAGCTAAACATAATCTTACACTGTGATCCAGCAATTGTGCTCCTAGGTATTTACCCAACTGATTTAAAAACTTATGTCCACACAAAGATTTGTGCATAAATGTTTATAGTAGTTTTATTTATAATCATTCAAAATTG
The DNA here is from genome assembly GCA_963575035.1 of Avahi laniger. Taxonomy (NCBI): domain Eukaryota; kingdom Metazoa; phylum Chordata; class Mammalia; order Primates; family Indriidae; genus Avahi; species Avahi laniger. The sequence continues at coordinate 63,495 of CAUYSK010008531.1, forward strand.
GAAGCAACCAGGATGTCCCTCAGTAGGTGAATGGATAAACAAACTGTGGTGTATCCATGGAATGGAATGTTATTCAATGATAAAAGGAAATGAACTATCAAGCCATAAAAAGGCATGATGAATCTTAAATGTGTATTTCTATTAATAAATGAAATAAGTGAGTCTGAAAAGGCTACACATTCTATGATCCTAATCATACAACAATCTGGAAAAGGTACAACTATAGAGATAGTAAAAAGACCAGTCGTTTTATGAATTTGGCACAGGTGGTGATGATGGGGGTAAAAATTGAATAGGTGAGGGACAGCAAATTTTTTAGGATATTGAAATGATTCTATATGATCATGTAACTGAGGATATGTCAAACGATGCATCTATTAAAACTTTAGAGCAAAAAGAGTGAACCTTAATGGTATAAATGTAAAAAAACCAGTTAGGATGTTGAGGGAATAGAATGTGACAAACCCATTTAAAGGTATATATTATAAATGTATAAAACAAACTCACTGAAGGGAGTGAGGTAATTGGTGCTGACATGAGTAACTTTGGAAATGAGTGGGGTCTTTAATGACGAAAGAAGTGTTGCATAAGTACTGCCTTGTGTTGGGAAGGTTATTTCCCATGGGGGTACAGATGAACATTATAAATGTACCCTGGAATTGAACAATTAAGCAAATCGATGTTAGGTGGTGAGAGCCAGGTTTCTTGCTGTTGTAGTGGAAGTTTATAGATAAACAAGGGAGGAGGATAGAATGATTCATGTAGCAATCATTAGAGTTGGAACCATCAGTATAAACTCATAGTTAGTTTAATATTGATATGGATGTCTATATATAGAAATATATATACACGGCTTAGTATACATACATATATTCTCATGCTCTATCAGGCCTGGAAGCAATGACAACCAGTAACAATGAGCACACACAGTGCCCAGACTTTGGTTTCTAGTACCTTTCTCCAGCAAAAGAAACCAGGGCTCCTGGGAGAAATGGCCATTCTAAGATTGGGGCAGGAAATATACAAGATGAGCCTGGAGCATCTTGTAGTGTTAGAAAAGAATAAAGTGCTCAAAAACAAGCAAACAAACCACCTCCCCAACAGTGTTGTGGGTATGTCAAAGGGACACAGAAGACAGAAGTCAAATGAAAGAGCTAGCAATGACCAAGGCTGGAATAATTTGAACAACAAAATAAATAGAGTACTCTTGGATCATAGCACAAATTATAAAGTAAGTATTTGGGAGTCCATACTGACATAAATAGATGATGGGATAAATAATAAAAGGGGAGGAGAGATAAATATCTCATGCGGAAGAATTCCAAATAATGTGAAGCATAACTGCCCACCTCTTTTTTTTTTTGAGACAGAGTCTCACTGTGTTGCCCGGGGTGACCGCCGTGGCGTCAGCCTAGCTCACAGCAACCTCAAACTCCTGGGCTCAAGCGATCCTACTGCCTCAGCCTCCCGAGTAGCTGGGACTACAGGCATGCGCCACCATGCCCGGCTAATTTTTTCTATATATTTTTAGTTGTCCAGATCATTTCTTTCTGTTTTTTTTTTTAGTAGAGACGGGGTCTCGCTCTTGCTCAGGCTGGTCTTGAACTTCTGAGCTCAAACAATCCACCCGCCTCGGTCTCCCAGAGTGCTAGGATTACAGGCGTGAGCCACCGCGCCCAGCACTACTATTTTTTTAATGTGATCATTGTGTTCATATCGCATTTAAAAAAAAACAAAAAAAACCCTACTGCTTAAAGACACAAACTCAAATATTTACAAATAATAGTATATAATAACTGGGATTTGCTTTAAAATACCAGAAATGGTGGGAGGGAAGAAAGCATACAGACAGAACAGGATTGACCACAACCACATGTTTATAATTGTTGAAGCTGAGTGATGATCTCATGGATACTCAGAGTTATTCAATTCTATTTGGAAGCATGTTTGAAATATTCGAATTTTAAAAGCTTTAATAAAGTCTTAGAGATTGTAAATATGAATTTCATAAATGAAATTTCTTCCAACTTCTTCTGAAAAGAAGAATAAATAACAGATACCACCTATCTGTATCATTACCTTGACTAAGAACTAAAAGAAAGAACTGGAAAATCAAGTTGCTCAATAATCAATGTATTTTCTAAATCAGGCCTTTTAAATAATGCTTGATAAATTTTACTTATGTAATTAACATATTAAGCAGGGATTATTGGTAGCAGAGATGCAGGCAAGTGTCATTGATACACTACACACAACCCCACTAATTGCATCATCCTGTTTTACCTTGCTTTGTGTTTTTTTAACAGAAAAGATCTTTCTTAGTCAATTCCATACTGAATCTTGGAAGATTAGGTGGGCTTTTTCTATTGAGGGTATTTGGTACATGAGAAATGATGGCAACTGAAACTAAAGGTAACAACTATCTAAAAAAAAAATAAAAACAACTCATTTCTGCTCCTTTTTCTCCCCTCTCAGGGACAGACAATCCCAACCCTATTACTGAATTCTCAAAGAAAAAGAGAAAATAGATTACAGATTTAGATATTCCCAATTGTCTACCTAGTTTAGTGCAAGCAGCCCTCAAGCCAGGTTTTCCTAACTGCTACACGCCAATTCTTTGTGCTTTTCCCAATCCTCCAAACACAAAATTTCATAAAAATCAATGGTTTATAAAACTTTAAAAAAATTTTTATGCATTGCCTAGCACAGTGCACCCATATAATTCCATTCCATGGGTGTTTGATATTGATGATGATAATCTGATAGTCAATCTGAATATACTGACTTTCCGATATACTGCCTGCTACATCTGATCTCTCTCTGACTGAACTACTATCTTTATCTCTGCTTTCTCCAATGGGTCTAATAATGAGCTTTAGAGAAATCAACTTCTCTGATATTTGATTTTTTACACCAAAGTGACCTATACACTACGATACATGGTATATAAATTTAATCATTATATGAATTCTAAAGTACATACAAAAGTAATTTTTTTAGCTTTCCTATAAAGAGAACATAAGTTTTCTTTCACTAAAGTGAAATATATGGTTATAAAAATATCATTTTCCATTCTAAATTTGAATGTATTATATTTGAGAAAACATACTTAAGATAAAAAGAAAACTTACCACTTTAGTAAAAAGAATGATGGTCTTTTCCAGTCTATCTCTACACATATTATCTGTACCAATATTTCTACCTGTTAAAAATACATTTCAAATATTAGTACGAGTTGATAATATTCTATAAATTCACAACAAAGACAACACCAAAACTTTAACAAAAATAAAATTGTCACTTATATTCTTGCATATTTTGTATTATGAATTCATTATTAAAAAGCAACTCCAAGATTTTCACTCAATAGCACAGTAATTCTTGATGCCACATCACATAAATTAATCCTAAAATATGAACTGAACCTATTTTAAAGGGTAGCAATTTTGGCAATGGATCATAAATCATATTTTTAAAACTCAATCATATTTGAAATGTCAGAGTAACATACTCATTATCATTTTTCATATACCTTCTGACAAATTTCTTCTAATAATTCCTGACATAATTTTTTTGTACATTCAAAATAATATATATCAACCCATCAACTACTTTGCTCTCTAATGATATTCTTCATATTCCATTAGGTCATTTATCTCATTCTCCTTTCCTGGAAGGACTTCTATTCTTCCTTCTGCTATCCCCAACGGGAAGATCAGAGAAAAATAACCATTTTAGAAAAATGAACTACATGATATAAGCTGTCTTATTCATCTTTGCATATACAATATCCAGGCCAGTGCCTGGGTATGTTTTTACTAAATTGAAAATGACTGACATAAAACAATCAGCAACTCCCTAAAATTGAGTAGACCAAGATACGTTCTCCGGGTAGGAAGCCCCCAGATAACATGACATATATATATCATATATATATATATGTGCATGCACATGTACATGTCCTGAGCAAAGGTGCTTACAATCATGGGGAAGAGAAGAGGGTAACAAACAGACCACCAGTAAAATACAACACAAATGTAAATGCTAAATTCTCTTGTGTGTGGTAGTGGATTACAAAGGATCCTAAATGTAAGTCAGTAGAGGTTAATGAACAAGGGGATTTACAAAATGAAAATGCCACTTAAGAAAATTTATAGCAGTGCTAGGTAAAACATACTAAATGAAAGAGTCTGCAAGAAGTCTAAACAGCATTGCGCATATAATCTACACATAATATTTGTTAAATATATGATTGCTATAGTTGTCTGCTTGGAAAACAAAAGCTGCAGTAGAAATACAGAAGAAAGAATGGACAAAAAATAAATTTTTTAAAAAAAGGTTTCCTCTACTCTCAGGATGAGACAGGTACAGCAGTTCCCCCTTATCTGCAGTCTCACTTTCCGTAGTTTCAGTTATCTGGGGTTAACCGTGGTCTGAAAATATTAAATGGAAAATTCCAGAAATAATTCGTAAGTTTTAAATCGCACACCATTCTGAGTAGATTGATGAAATCTCACACCATCTTGCTCAGTCCCGCCTGACGCATGAATTCCCCCTTTGTCCTGCATATCCACGCTGTGTATGCTACCTGGTTGTTAGTCACTGAGTAGCTGTCTTGTTCTCAAATCAAAAAAACATAGTATATACAGGGCTCAGTACTATCTGTGGTTTCAGGCATCCACTAGGGGTCTTGGATGGTATCCCTGGAGGATAAGTGGGGCCTATTCTATAGAAAGAAAAAAACTAAGCTTACAATTTAACTTCAGAAAGTTAATTATCAAGATACTAATTTTAGCCACATACAGGATCTCTCCAGCTATCAAGAGCTCACCCAGAGGGGTTGGGCAAAACACTTCCTGGAGATTTGCAAGTGCAAAGCACAAGCTATTAATGAATAACGATTCATTAACCCTTATTAATCCCTCATTAATCCTAGCTAAATAAACTATTAATAAGAATTCTATAGTAAAAACAACGGTAATGGAAGTACTTACTGCATTCCAGAAACTGTTTTAGACGTTCAAATATTCCATGTAAAAAACCCTAGAAAAGAACATATTTTAAAATGTCTCAGTTTTTTCAGTTATAAACTTTTACCTTGTACTTTTATCAGAAACACTAAAACATATCTATCATAACCATTTTTAAAAACCAGGCTGAAGAAAAATAAGTTAAAATTAAATGAAGTAAAAAAACAATTCACTATTACTATAAACAAGTCTTCCACAGGAAAATAACTATAGTATTTCAATTCTTTAATATCTCATTTTTGTTACATAAATAACTTTGCAATAAATAAATTATTTATTAAACATTCTCTTTCAATAAACACTCTCCATTCTCCTTACTCTGCTTTTCTTCACAGGCCTTATAACCCCTTGAAATATTGTTTATCTATTTATTATCTGGCTCCTCCCATTGGACCACAGTAGGCTCCTTGAACTTTGTTTAATGCTCTGTCCCAGAATCCAGAAACAGCATTTGGCAATAGTAAGTGAATAAATGGTGCTAATTATTTAAAGCACAGATTCTTAACCTAAAGTATTAGACACATTAATCCTCGGAAACCAGAAGAGACAAGCCATCACCATGTACCAGCTGAGTCTAATGGACCCCTATTTTTTAAAATATATTTTAGGATATGTTGTCAATAATTTACAGAAGTAAATATAAAGGAATAATGAAAAACTATTAAAATGTTTAATAAGAATTTAAATGCAATAGATTTCTTTGTATCAATGAATGTTGATATATAAACATCATACACAGAAGACGTTTTAGCCCTTTTAGCAAATGGGACAGTCTAGGTTTGTTCACAATATAATGGATGATGAAGGCCTTCCTAAGGAATGATTAACTTTAGATGCCATATTTCCTTTTTGTCCTTAGGAATATATCATTCATTCATCAATTATTGAGTTTGAGAAAATTCAACTAGAATATCATCATCTGAAGTCTTAGAGTCTGAGATTTTGCTTATACAATTTCACCATCATCATTACTGCCACTCTCAGTCTCAGAGCATCCATCCTCTGACTCATCGAAAAACTAGGAAACATCTTCCTTTGTTCATTTTCTTTCTTTGTCATTTCAAGAAGGAAATAAAAAAATTCTGAATTCTCAACTGTGTTGAATGAAAGCTAAAAGTAGAGTAAAATGATGTCTTCTTTTATACCTTGTGAAACATGATGCAATATGGGGACAACGCAATAAGAAAACTGCAGGATGACAATTTCACTACTTTTGGCAACTCTATCATTCTTTTATTTTCATACTATTTCTGTTTTAAGCATAGTTGGGAATAACTGATAATGAAGAGTAACAATGTAATTCCTATAATGATGAAATAGCCAAAGGTTTCAATATGGGGAAAATAAGATCACTAAAATCCCATATGTATCTTAAATTTATAAAAGGGTCCCCAATGATCTTCTACAGTAACCACAAAATAGGGGGAATTTTATTCTATTTTCTTTAAATAAAATTACCATATTCAGTCAGCCTTCTCCAAAGAAAAGAAAAAATTATAAAGGCCATCAATCTTAGTAAGCTCAAGAGAATCAGAAATTGATAGAATTATAGACAGCTGACTAATCTCTAGTTCAAATAAACTAAGCAATTTGATTTATGTTATACAATAATAGGAAAAAAACTCAAAATAACCTTTAAATCGTAATTCACAGAGCACTTTAATTAGTTGTTGAGCTATTACAGAAATCATTATCTCCCTCAATCCTCACAACATTCACTGATGTAGGTACTATTATTTCATCTCTATATTACAAAAAAGGAAATTGAATAATGAGGAGGAAAAAGAACCTGAGACCACTCTGTCATAAAAAGACCAACTCAAGATTCAAATCCAAATGTACCTGCCTCCAGAACACAGAATCACTGTCATATATTATTGCTTATTCAGCACCTTTTAAGTGCTATGTTATTTTTAAGAGCTTTATATTATCTGAAAGTTTGTTCTTAATTTGTTAAAATTTTATCATCTTTCCAATTAGTCAATATATCTTAACTGTTACAATAAGGCATTATAACTGAGTCAAAGCTGACATATAATTTCTATAAACAAAAGACTCTCAAGAGAAAGCCAAAAGCTCACAAAACACTGATGACATCCACTGAAAACCACATTCTACCTTATAGGAATGTAATTCAAATCAACTCATTTTCATTGAAAAAAATGATAAATGTAACATTTTAGTTAATATAATTTTATAATACTCAAAGTAATATTACATATAATTACTGAGGCTTTTGAAATATTGCTTCTACCATATCATACACTCATTCATTCAACAAATAACTATTGAGCATTTACTACATATACCAAGCTCTGGTGTGAACAGTGAATGAAACAAAGTTCCTGCCTTCATGGAACTTAAATTCTAACAAGAGAATTGAGGATTAAGTTAGCTTCTGGAAAATCATTTTTGGCAGTATGGCACTTAAAATGTATTAGTATTAAAATTGAAGCCTATTTTTTATATATCTTCTGGCAATTTGTTAATATATATCAATACTGTAAATGTGCATACAGTTTAACTTAACATTTCCATTTGTAGGAATTTATCCCCAAGAGATCATTAGAAAAATATGTCAGGTACAGTGGCTCATGTCTGTAATCCTAGTACTCTGGGAGGCCAAGGAGGGAGGATCGCTTGAGCTCATGAGTTCGAGAAAAATACATGACATAGGTACCCAAATGTTCACTCTAATATCTTTTACCAACAATTAAAAACTAAAAAAAATTTATACATCCATCAATAGAGGATTGGACGAGTAAATAATAAGAATCCTATAGTGATTTATCTTTTTTTAAAAAATTAGTCCACTGATGGTAATCATATGGATATATGATATAATCACTTAAAACATGACATAAACAATATAGCTGACATAGGAGAAATATCCATAATATTTTGGTTTTTTCTTCTTAAAAAAAAAAAAGTAAGGAAAGAGCATGGAAATATGATCCTGTTTACATAAAATTGAGGAAGAGGGAAAGTCTACCTGAAAGAATATATATAAGATGTTTTATAAACTTTAACTAGCAGTATCTCTGGATAATAAGATTGTAAATAACTTTCTTATTTCACGTTTCCTTTTCTGTATTTTTAACTTTTTAAAAATAAGCATGTAAACTTCTATAATCTCTTTTACCAATAGAATCATTATTCCAATCAAAATCAGATATGCTAATTACCCTGATCTGATCACTATATATGTATTTAAGCATCACTATGTACTCCATAAATATGTACAATTATGTCAATTAAAAATTTTTTAAAAATTTTATACATAAAGTATAACAAATATTAAAAAAAGAAAGAAAGGAAAAAAAAAGACAAGCAAAAAGAATGGCTCTGGTCAAATACAATAGGAGAGACCCAAAGATCCAATTAGATGTATTTTTTTTCCTCAACTCCTGTGCAGCCCCAAAGGCAACTCAAGAGAAAGTAACATTTTATCTGGGCTAAACTCACTGCGAAAACTAATAAAGATCTGAATAAGTATACTAAAATTCCATTTTGTTTATGGGAAAAAAGTGCAATTATATATTATTTTTACATGGAAAAAAATAAATGGTCTGTGGCCATGCCAGCCTGAATGCACCCTATCTCCTCTTATCTTGGAAGCTAAGCAGCGTCGGGCCCGGTTAGTACTTCAATGGGAGAAAAAATAGATGGCTATATACAACAATGAATATACATCACAATTTGTGATGGGATTATCAATAGGGTTTTCTTCTCTTATATTTGTATTTTTTAATTGATTGTGAAAAATATGTATTAATGTTATAATCTGAGGAAATAAATTCATTTTAAATACATAAAAACAAATAAAAGAAATATCAAGGATATAAATAACTATCTACAATGCACCTGGTAATGTCATAATAGCATTCAAATTAACAGGAGTTCATTTTAATTTAAATTCAAATTAACAAAAGGCTGAAGCAAGAGAATGGCTTGAGGCCAGGAGTTTGAGACTAATCTGGGCAACACACCAAGACCCCATCTCTAAAATATAAAAAACAGATTATCTAGGAGCAGTGGCAAGCACATGCAGTCTCAGCTACTAGGGAGTCTGAGGTAGGAGGATCT
>CAUYSK010008533.1:0-55365 GCA_963575035.1 Avahi laniger
GCGCGTGCTCCGGCGCAGGCCTCGGGAATTGGAAAAAGAGGCGAGTGGCAGGTGACACCTGCTCTTTATCGTGGGGGGACACAGTAGCGGGGAAAAGCGTGGCCGAGAACTTGGCCAGCGCTGATGCATGGCCCTGAACAACGGTGGCAGCGTGTCACGGGAAAGCGCGAGCACGTGGGTCCCCATGGGAGACAACACCTTGGTTACAGGAGGGTGCTGACTCACGCCTCCCGGAAGGCCGGCTAGCCGGGGTCTGGGCCGGAAAGTAAACACTGCGGCAGTTGTCGTAGCTTGGCCTAAGAAGGCTTGGCCTGTGCAAACACAGTCTCCCTCACAGTGTGCCCTGTCACGGAGTTCACAGACGAGGCAGGAAGCAGGGTGCGGAGAGGTGCGGGGAATGTTTGCGGGGGCGCAGGCTCCTCCGCCCGGTGCACGCAGCCCCGGCAAACCGCGCGTGCTGCTGCCCCAGGTAGTCACCAGGACGAGCGTGTGCACAACAAGTCCTCGTCGCTTTCAGAGCACTGATGAGTTTCTGGGCTCATCCTTTGAAGATTTGAACCAAGAGGTTCTGAGCTCCGATTTCCCCCATGCTTGGGTGCCTGTTTCATTTAGGGCAAGTTTTCATTTGGTGTCAGGACTAAATGAGATTATGATGAAGAGGGTGCTGAGGTCACAGAGGAGAAGGCTGCAAGATTTGCTTGTTGCTCCTGTGGCCAGCCCTGTCTTAGTGATGGAACTGACTGAAAATCAATTAAAATAAAAATCATGATTTCAGCTGCTCTCAGCGCATCTGTCCCCCTCAGCCTGGATGTTTCTGTGTCTAGGGGTGTTTGGGACTGAGAAATGCAGGCGTGTCAGCTTGTGAAATATGGTGTAAATGAAGCAGGCCATATTTTGATCAATCACTTCCTTAGTTCTTGTAAATATTTTGAGGGATTATTTTTTAGACTGAGTTTTACCAAATCTGGAAGTGAATTGTTTTCTGTGTGCACGTCACCTCAGCGTATTTGTTAGGATGGTGGGATGGTAGGTGTATTAAAAACTACTTTCCTTAATGTCGATATGGTTTTATTGGGCAATACTGATAATACTAACACCTTGAAAATTTCTTATTCAATTCTAAAATCAAGCGCTTTTTCTTGGCTCTGTCAGGTAGGGATGAATTTGTACAATGCTTGCATTCTGCTTTTGCCCGTGCTTTGTGAAGGGCCCCTGTCCAGGTCGAACCGCTGTAGGATGCCCTGGTCACTGGAGCAGCGTCCCCTGGCGGCGGGGCCCTCTCCCCACCCTCCCCCATTCTCCCCAGCCCCCCATTCTCCACGGCATCTGTAACACTTTTATTTGACTTAGCACAAATGTATCTAAATACCAGGAACGTCACTTTCGTTGCTTGAGTGACTTGAGATTTTTTCTATTAGGCATGTTTCTATGAATGCGAGTTAAGTTCAGTTTGTTTCATAATATCAAGTTATGTTGTATTGCAGTTGTAATTGATAGAGGAGATATATTTTTGAACAACATATTTAAACTTATTGTTTTCAAGTCTTATGTGATATTGCATTAACTTACAGATTCAGTTTTTATATTTATGATATGCTTTTAAGGCATTTTGTATGTGATTAAAAAAAATCAAACTCATTTTCCAAATTACTATGAAAAAGTAACACTGTGATTCAATAGGACTCAATCGATACTATCTTTTTCATTTCAGGGACTTCTTTATGTGTTGGATGACAGGTATTGTTTTTTGTTGAAGTAAATGTTCCTTTGAAATGTTTTACTGTATCTGACAAACAAGATATTATAAAGTTATCCATCCTCTGCAAATACCCAAATTTTCTCAAAGGGTTTTACTAATGTTTTCAATCCTAGTGTGCAAAGTATGTGAAGGAAGGGGAACAGCAGAATACCTTATTTATTTATTTTTTTTGGAGACAGAGTCTCTCTCTGTCATGTGGTTAGAGTACAGTGGTGTCATCATAGCTCACTGCAACCTCAAACTTCTGGGCTCAAGTGATCCTTCTGCCTCAGCCTCCTGAGCAGCTGGGACTACAGATGCTCACCACGCCTGGCTAATTTTTCTATTTTTTAGTAGAGCCGGAGTCTTGCTCTTGCTCAGGCTGGTCTTGAACTCCTGACCTCAAGTGATCCTCCCACCTTGGCCTCCCAGAGTGCTAGGATTGCAGGTGTGAGCCACTGTGCCCAACCTAGAGATCCTTTTTTATCTGAGGAATGATTTTTAAAAATGTTTTATTCTTGAAAGCAATAGCTTTTCTTCATGACAACAGACCCTGACACCACAGTGTGATATTTTCCTGTCACAAAGCAGGCTAGAACCCTGGCGCCCAGGACAGGGATTTCGCACTGTGCGCTCTGTTTTGCCTTCACTGGACCAGAGAAGGAAATGAAACACATAAACCATTGTCTCACAGCAAACTGGAGTGGGGGACCTTGTCACACCTGGAGGGAAGGATGGTAGAGATTTACAGACTCTGTGGAACAACTTCCCCACTAATTGGTGTGAGCAGAGAGGATGACCCAGTCATTTGCAAAGTGAGCCAGGGCTGTGATTTGGTCATTTGCTGCTGTTTCCAAAGATCCTGGCAGCTCAGCAATGTGCCCTTGGGGCCCCTTCTTCCTGCCATGCCCTCGGCCAGCACAGAGACAGAGGCTCTCCCGGCCACAGCAGAGATGGAATGGAATAAAAGCTGATCTTAATCTGCCTGAAGATTCTGAAATTAAGTGTTAAATTCTTAGGTGAAAATCATTGAGACTGTCAAAGGCATGTGACATCGGCAGTGATAAAACGTGGAGTTTGGAACCTGCTTATTCATCACCGGGTCATTTTGACTTGCTCAGGAGCATTTTAGAGATCACGAACAACAGTGGCATTTTTTAGATGAGGAAAGGACATTTCTGTGATTGGCAGATAAAATGTTTTAACTTATTTATTCCCTTTTGGGGAAATGTTATCTAGGATGCAAAGATATGTCTTTCTTAAAGTGGTCTCTTTGGCCACAAAAATAAAGCTGTGTGCCCCAGTGACCTCTTTGCTCCAGCGGCCTCTTGACTGCTTCTTATCAGAATCTTTGCTTCCATGAATATTCCTTCCGTCCTGTTGTCTCAGGACCTCTGCGTTCCATAGTCTGATTTGCCATCTGTTGACACATTATGATGACACTGAATGTTCCCTAGGAACCCCAGAGGTCTGGGAGAGAGACAGCCTTTCATTGAGGAGTCCCAAAGAGCAAGCATGTGTCCAGTCTGCGGGCCTGGGCCCCACGGCCGCAGGCCCCGCGGGGAAGTGCCTGTGGACCGGGCAGTCCCGCGTTAGCCCCTGTGGTCTGCCCCAGATCTAGACTGTGAAACGGTCAGTCATGTTAGAGGAGTGGTGATGCATAAATCCCAAATTTCAGTCCCCAGAACGCAGGTTCTTGTGATGTGGGTGCCTCTTAGACCCAAGTCCAGTCTAAACCAGAGGGTTTCAGAAGATGCATTTGGTGTTTACCTAAATCTTGAGATATCTGTTTTTTGTTGGAATGAATGTTCCTTGAAATATTTTCCCATGCCTGACAAACTCATCCTTTTGGCCCATTGCTCCTGGCAGGCTGGTGGCATGCCATGGCCTCTGCCATGGTCTGGCATGGCAGTTGAGGGAGCGTTGCCTGTGAAACCATGAGCCTGAGGTCCAGTTTCTGCTGGGTGGAGCTGTGGAGAGCTCAGGCCCCTTCTTACCCAGATTTATGGGCTCTGACCCCAGGAGAAGGATCGGGGCAGATGTAGGCCAATATGTGGATGACTGAGCCAACCCTGACCCCCCAGACGCTCATTGGCCTGGAAGACGTGGGTGATTTATTCGTGCTTTGGAGATCTGGTCTGAAGTGGTGACTCCAGCAGACATGTTCAGACCTGCCCTTTAGGAAGGAGGAGGCGCTGTCCGCAGCTGACCACACCGTGCATGTGGGTGGGTGAGCTCGTGTTTGCACTGTAAGTACAGGGCATGCCAATGCTTGTTTTCCTTCCTCCAGAGACATATCCAGGCAGAATCACCATGGACAAGCTTATGGGTCCAAGCCTAAGTGCAGGGTCCAGGGCTCCCCAGAGACCCAGCTGCTCTGGTCACCAGAAGTGTGGTCCATAGCCACCGCCAGAATCCTGGAAGCCAGGCTGTTCTCACGTTTACACTGAACTCCTGCAGTGGGAAGCTCGTAGGTGTGCTTCTCAGGAGAAATGGTTGTTTTTTCAGTTTTGCTCTGTGGGGTCTGACGTTACTGGAGGAATTTGCTGCCTGTGCCAGGCACCTCAGTTAAAATAAAACCAGGTGCTCAAAAGTAGATTGAGTTTTCTTGTTTGTTTGTTTATGTAATTGGCTAAGTTTAGCGTCCAGGGTCACTCATTTTCAATTGTTTTTATGAAGCTTCAAGATGTTTCCTGAAAAGGGAGATTCCAGAAAATGTTATAACTATAGTGAAATCAGAAACCCTTTCTCTGCTCTGTTGTCCTTTTACAAAAGTCAATATATAGAGTTTATCATGGCGTTTTTACCAAAGAGTAGCTGTTGGATTTAACCTCAGTTCATGTTCATGGTGGCGTTTGTTTTTTATTTTTTTGTATTTTTTTAGAGACAGAGTCTTCCTCTGTAGCCCAGGCTGGAGTGCAGTGGTGTAATCATAGCTCACTGCAGCCTCAAAGTCCTGGGATCAAGCCATCTTCCCACCTCAGCCTCCAGAGCAGCTAGGACTACACATGTCCCACCACGCCCAGCTAGATTAAAAAAAATTTTTTTTTGAGAGAAGGGGTCTCACTCTGTTGCCCAGGCTGATCTCAAACTCCTGGGCTCAAGCCTTCTACCTGTCTTGGCCTCCCAAAGTGCTGGAATTACACATGCACAGACAGTTGCTTTTTTTTAATTAACAATTTTTTAATTGATACATAATAGATGCACGTATTTTCAGGATACAGGCCATAATCTGATACATTCGTGTAATCCAGTCAAGGTAACTGGGATATCCATCACCTGAAATAGTTACCTTTTCTTTACACTGGGAACATTCAATTAATCTCTTCTAGCTACTTTGAACTAGCTGCTGGGCGGCCTGCTCGGACGCCGGACCCTGCGGTGGGGCCGAGGGCCGGTGTGCTTTGCTTGTTCTCAGGGACCTGGTGCCCGCGCCGCCGAGCGCAGGAAGCGCGCCCCGCAGGTGAGTTCTGCGCGCTCGCGTCTGCTGTGTGTGGAGCTGGCGCCCTCCCGCAGTCAGCAGACGCGGTTCGGCTCTTCCCTGGTTGCGTTCAGGCTTCCGTGCCCCTTGGCCTCCCTGGTGCTCGCTGGCTGGGGAAGATGCCGGCCGAGGCCTCCCTGCAGAGGGGGCTTGTGCCCCGGCTGTGGCCGTCAGAGGCGAGGGTCTGCCCGCTGAGTTCTGGGTTGCCCAGGGCTCGGCTGGGTCTGTGCTTCATCTGTGTGCAGGTGTCTCTTTGTTCCCCGAAGTTTGCTGGAACCAAGGGCCTGTGGTCGGTCGAGCTTCCAGAGAACAAGGTCTGAGTCCGTCCGGGGGCGTGAGCGAGGCTTGGGGGCTCGAGGGGCTTAGCAGCTGCGAGGTGACGTCTGGGCTGCACATCGCCCCAAGGTCGGGGAGAAAGGACGCGGCCTCCCGCGCAGCCTCCATGTCGGGAGCAGGAATTGACTGGAGGGAGGGAGACGCCTGCCCTTACATCAGAGACCTCTTCTCTTCCTGCTGTCGAATAAGCAGCAGGGCGCGGCACCCGCCCTGGCCAGGGAAGGGAGGCTCTGCGTCCGGAGAGGGGCCATGGCGGTGAGTGCGGACGTGTCCGCACCGAGCGAGGGCTGCATCCTTTCCTCGTTCTCCTCAGAAACTGCACTCTGGTGAGGAACTTAGCTCGGCCTTTCCTCTGCTCACCGACTTAGCATCCGGCAAGTCCCTGCTATGTCTCTCAGTGTAAACATGAGTAAAGTGCGGAGAAGCATGCTAACGCGTTTCCCAGGGTGGTCTCGAAGGAGAGTGGGCGGGTTCGGGAAGTGGTGCG
This sequence comes from Avahi laniger, assembly GCA_963575035.1. Taxonomy (NCBI): domain Eukaryota; kingdom Metazoa; phylum Chordata; class Mammalia; order Primates; family Indriidae; genus Avahi; species Avahi laniger. Next base: position 6,043 of record CAUYSK010008533.1, read on the forward strand.
CTCCTGGCGAGTGAGAATCTTGCTTTCTCGGCTGGGGAAGAGGACCTGAGGCAGGGTGGAAGGGATGCGAAGAGCTGGCGGCTTCCTGCCCGGCCAAGCCGGCCAAAGGGGGTTCTAAGGTCAAAGGGGAAATGGGGCCTGCCTGGGGCGGGAGGCCCAGGGCAGGAGCCACCGCCTGGGACTTTGGCCTGTTCTGTGCCTGTTACTTTCTTCCTCCACATGCACTTTAGGCCCAAAGCAAATCTCCTTTCCTGTAGCCTGCCTTTTGCTGACGACCGGCCAGCGTCCCCAGGGAGAGAGCAGAGTGTGGCTCCAGGTGTGCGGGTCCCAGTGCGCGTGCGCATGTGGGCTCTGAAGCAACCCCGCCCCGGTGCAGACTGGAAATTTCACGTCCAGTGGGCTTTAAAGCCACTTCTGTTCTAATTACATCCTTCGCCTGGCTCGTCATTGTTTTGCTTTGTGCATTTGAAAGATGCTCATACCTTGGAAAAGAAGAAATGTGTCTGGCATATTCGCAGTGTCCACGTGTGCAGGTTAGCAGCTGTCTTGAGTGTGGCAATCTGGAAGATTCCCTTTTTGCCTTGCTAACTGTTATGCGGAAACAGCACAAATGATACCTGCAACCTCGCTGTGGACAATCTAGGCGGGTCTGAGCCGCCCTGGGCTGAGTGTGGGCAGGTACTGGGGGATGTGCACCAGGTGGCGGTTCCTCGCAGGAACCGCGGAGAGGAAGGGCCCGGGCGCTCGTATAAAATGAGCTCCAAGGCCAGAGGGGTAGAGTTAATGATGTCACATGATTATTGACCGGGATATGTATTTTTTCCTGACAGGGCATCTGTGTCTTTACCTGAAGCCCAAATATGTCAAAACCTTTTATTACCATTTTATAAACTTGACTTTCCCCACTGTTTCCTGAAAATACCTTTCCAGCCCTATGTTGTAGTAATTTAATCTTCACCTGCTTAAGCTAGACATAATAGGAATTCTCAACGGGGCTTTGTGCTGGCATTTCTCTCTCGGAGTGTCTGTGGCGCTCTCCTGGCCAGGTGGCCCAGCTGTCAGGGCACTTCCTTGGTGGCCGCCGCCCCACCCCCAGCTCTGTCTTGCACCCCCGCATGTACAATCCACCCACACATTGTGTTCATCCAGCCCTCCGCTGTGAGCATTTGGGCCATTTCCACCTTTCGTTATTATGAGTAATGCTGCTGCGAACGGGTGTGCACAAGTACTTGTCTCAGTGCCTGCTTTGGGTTCTTTGGTGTATATCAGAGTTGCAGTTGTAGCGAAAGTCCCTTAAAGGAGGGAGTGGTGAATTGTGCCCACTCGGATCACCTGTAGAATCACACTCCAGTGCAGCGTGCGCTCTCAGTTACTTGCTTGGTGATGCTACTTCTTGCTCCTTTATCCGTTTCTACCTCGGTCTCACTGCTTCCTTGGCTCCTTCCTGGAAGGATGCTTGTGTATTTCTGGTTACAAAAATTTGCTTTCTTATGGAAGTGATAAACTTAATTGATGTATTTTCCCCAAATGCCATGCATTTCGGATCTCTTTTGGGAATGTTTAATCACAGTGTTGTCATCTAAGCTCAGTTGGGGGACACTGCTCGGGCCAGAGCGTTACACACACACACACACAGATCATAATTCCACTCTGGCTTCTGATACCTCTGTCCTGCTTTCTTCCGGTTTCTTGACCTTACTGACCTTCTTAATATAAAGAAAGCAGCTCAGAAACGTAACTAATATTGGAACACTCAACACGTCCGTTTCAGCCTTCAGAAGCCTCCCTGGCACTGTGCGGCCAGCTGTGGGGCCGTGGGCACAGACGCAGCTGTTCGTTATGAGCCTTTCTTTTTACCAACTTATGGATGAGTATTTCTCAGGAGAAAAGTGCTAAACCTGTCTGATACATTCATAATCTGGATTTACCTTTGCCAACACGATTGTTTTTTCTCTAAGGGAGAGGCAGAAGAAGGAAGAGGAAGAGCAGTGGGTACCGGCTCCCCTGAGCTCCGCTACTTTGCAGCAGAGCAGCAGCGACCGCCCCAAGGCGCCAGGCCATCCTCGCACCCTGCAGGGCTTGCTGGCGTCTGTCAAGCTGGGAGCTCCAACCGGGAGCTCTGAAGGTTTGAACAAGACATAAAAAGTGTTTTACAGCCTGTGCTTCAGCAGTGCTGTGCTATAATTTTCCACTAGACCAGGAAGGCGCCCAGCAGTTATTTTTCCAAAAGGTCAGAAGGCAAAAGAAGGCACATGGGCAGTTGCCCTTGACTTGGCCAGAAGATGCTGCCTGACGAGGCGCCACGATTTTTGTGCCACACAGAGGAGATAAGGAGAGGTCTGGCAAGGCTGCCTCTTCAGGTGGGCTCCCCTGAGGTAAGAGAGGAATATCCCTGCTGTAGAGTCCTGGCAGCAGGGACATTAGCCGGTCACAGGTGATTCCAACTGGCCTTAGCGCACAGGGATGCTGGCCGGGGAGGAGGCTGAGCGTGCACAAGGGACGGTGGCGAGGAGACCCGGGAGCGCCACGGACTAATTGTAGGGTCTCTGCACTGTCACTGAACCTTGTCACTTATAGACCTTCCCAATAGCATCACCTTTTGCTGCCCCTCATTGACATTCCTGAAAACTCTGACCTGGAGCAAATGCGAAGAAACTGCAGTGGAATGTGGGCTATGACTGGGTAAGTAGCTCTGCAGGGCACAGCACGAAGGAGAACAGCTTGGGAGGAGAGGGGAGAGGCCCAAGAGTTGATAGGGACTGGAACGTGGAGGTGAGATTAGGGGTGGCCTGGCTGGCCCTGCCCTCCCCTGTGCTTGCCTCCTCTCCCCTCCCCTCTGCCGCCTCCCCTCCTCTCCCTCCCCCCCCTGCTCTGCCTTCCCCTCCTCTACCCACCCCTCCGCTCTCCTTCCCTCCCCTCCTTCCCCTGCCCTGCCCTCCCCACCCTCCCTCCTTAGCCGGCTGACAGACAAAAGTGCTCCTGCAGCTGGGGGCACAGCCAGAGGGTCATTCTCTGCTCCTCCTCACTGCCCTGTCCTGCCCCCTCTCCTAGTGATGAGCGGCTGTGCTCCTTTAACCCGGTGCTCCCCAGATTTAGAAATGATACCGTGTGTCTGGCTCCGGTGGAAACAGAAGGGTGGCGTCAGCCTCTGCACATCCTGGGCGGCTGTGCCTTCCTTCCCTCCTGTCCCGTCTGTTCAGTGAGGGTCAAGTGGTTCCCAGCAGCCTCTCAGTGTCTGTTTTCTTTATTTTTGTAATTTTGAAAATATGCATAATATAACACACTTATGTGTGTAATGCCAGTAAACTTGTTTTCCAGTTCAAGCAAACGGCCACTATCCCCTTTGACGTCTCTGGGTCCGCGAAAGCTGTCCCCTCATCTGTCCCTTCCAAATAGCTAATATGTAAATTCTATGGTTTATCTTTCTCTTGGTTCTCTTTGAAGTTTTGCTACGTTTGTTGTTGTAATTTTGTTTTTCTTATTTTTGAACTTAAAGTAAATGGAATCATACTTTATATAATCTGTGATTTCCCAGTTTTACTCAATTTTGTGTGTCCCATGAAGATTTATCGGTGTTGTTTTATGTAATTGTAGTGTGTTCATTTTCACTGCCATACAGATTTCAGCTGAAGGGATAGACCATTCTTTTGTTGATGGACATTGGATTCATGTCTAGCTTTCTGTTACTACAAAAAGTGCCACCATGAACCTTCTCATGTGTCTCCTTGTGCACAAATGCAACAGCTCTTTAAGGTGCTTGTTTACCTAGGAGTTGCATTGCTGAGTCATACAGTATATGCTTGCTTCACGTTTTCTACATCCCGCTAAACTGGTTTCCAAATTGGTTGTAGCAATTAATTCTCCATCAGGAATGTGTGTGATGTTCCACATCCTTCCCAAGAATTGATATTGTCAGATATTAAAATCTTTGCCAGCCTGGTGGGTCTGAAATGGTTTCTCATTGTGGTTGCTGATGAGCTGGAGGATGTTTTCCTATATTTATGAGACGTTTTTTATTTCTCTCTGTGAAGTGTTTTCAAGTTTCTTCCCCATTTTTATGTTGGAATTGTTTGTCTTTTATTTGCTTCTACAGTTCTTTTTTTTTTTTTTTTTTTTTGAGACAGAGTCTCTCTCTATCGCCCTGGGTAGAGTGCAGTGGCATCATCAAAGCTCACTGAAACCTCTAACTCCTGGGCTCAAGCGATCCTCCCGCCTTGGCCTCCCAGACTGCTAGGATTACAGGCATGTGCCACTGGGCCCGGCTCAGCAGTTCTTTATACATGTGTTCTAGACCAGGGGTCCAACCTTCTTGGCACCAGGGACAAGTTTCATGGATGGAAGACAATTTTCCACGGAGGGTAGGGTGGTGGTGGGGAGGTGGAGCTCAGGCAGGGATGTGAGCAATGGGGAGCGGAGCGGCCGTACATACAGGCGAAGCTTGCTGGCTTGCCTGCCGCTCAGCTCCTGCCGTGTGGCCCCCTCCTAAGTTTCATGGATGGAAGACAATTTTTCTACAGACAGCGGGCAGAGGTGGGGGCTGGAGGTGTTCTGCAGCCTAGTCCCTGACAGGCCATGGACCGGGGGTTGGGGACTGCAGTTCTAGACAATACTCCTTTGTCAGTTATAGGTATGGCAAATATTTTCTCCCAGAGATTTGCTTTTTTTTTTCTCATTCCTTTTTAAGGTCTTATTATAGAATAGAATTTAAAAACTTTAACTTAGTAGAAATCATCAGTCTTTCCCTTTGTGTTTTTGCTTTGGTATTTTGAGAACTCCTTCTCTGCTTTGGTACACTCATATTTTGCCTTTTAAATTTTATGGTTTTGTCCTTCTCCTTTGTTTTTAACTCTGGGATTGACGTTTGTGTATGGTGTGTTGCGAGTGCAGTTCCGTGTTTCCGTCTGTGTCACGGTGTCCCAGCATCGTGGCTTGAACGCTGCTGTGGTCTGCGACCTGCGGGCGGCCGGCTCACGCACAGGCTCCCCGCGTGCTGGTCTGCTCTGCTGATCAGTTTGTCTGTCTCTGCGTCAGTGCCACATTGTTCTAATTTCTGTAGTTTCGCAGCAGTTCTTGGTATCTGTAAGGCAATTCCTTACACCTTACTCTTCTCTGAGGTGTGTCTTGGCTGTTCTCTGCTTTTTATTCTTCATATATATTTTTCAATCAGTTTATCAAGTTTTACAGAAAAACTTGTTGAGTTTCAACTGAAATTGCATTGAATGCATAGATCCATTGGAGGAGAACTCATATCTTCAACATTTAGTTTTTTGATCCACAGATATGATTGCCTGTTTCTGTATTTATTTAGATTCCTTTAAAAAGTCTTTTAATAAAGTTTTATTATTTTCCTCACAAAAATCTTATTTATGGTTAGATTTAGTCTTAGATTTTTTATAATTCTGTGTGTTTCTTTTAAAGAATACATTTGCAGACTATTTGTTGGTGGTATATAAACATGTATGTAGTTGATTAAAAAAAATTATTTTCAGATAATTATAGGTTCACAGGAAATTGCAGACAGAGTACAGACAGGCCCCATGTATTTCACCCACTTTCCCCATGGTCGCATCTCATGTAAATGCAGCATGATATCAAATCGGGATGTTGACATGGGCACAACGTGTGTGTGGTTCTGCTTTGTGCCATGGGCAGGTTTGGGGACCAGCACCGAGATGCAGAACTATTCCATCCTGGCAAGGCGCTCCCTGTGCCACAGCCTCCCCCGCCCCGCCGTCACCAGCCTGGGCCACTGATCTTTTCTCCATTTCTATAATTTTGTCATTTCAAGGACTTTATATAAATACAGCATGTGATCTTTTGATATTGGCAGTTTTCACTCAGCACAGTGCCCTCGAGATTCATGCACAGTGTTGAATAGTTTGTCCCTTTCTGTTGTCCACGGTACGCACGTGTCACAGTTGGTTTAGACGTTCACCTGTTGTAGGACGGTAGGGTTGTCTCCGGTGTTTGGCTACTGCAAATAATTGCCCCGGACAATTGTGTCCAAGCTTTTGCAGGTATAACTTTTCATTTCTGAGACAAAGGCTCAAGATAATTGCTTGGTGGTATCATAAGTGTATCTTTAACCTTTTAAAAAACTGCCAGCTGTTTTCCAGATTGATTCTACCATTTTGCATTTCCACCAGTCACGTATGAGAGATTGTTTAAAGCATCCTCGCCAGTATTTGGTACTGTCACTATTTTCATTTCAGCCGTTGTATGGGTGTGTAGTGACACTGCATTGTGTTCTTCATTTTCATTTCTCTAATTGTTCATGGTGTTGAGTATCTTTTCACGTGCATGCCATCCTTATGTCCTCATTAGTTCGTGTCTTTTACTTATTTTTTAATTGGATTGTTTGATTTTTTTACTGTTGAGTTTTGAGAATTCTTTATGTATTCTAGATAGGAGGGCTTTGGCAGATATGCGGTTTGCAAATGTTGTCTCCCAGCCTGTATCTTGTCTTTCCACCCTCATAACAGAGTCTTATGGAGCAAAAGTTTTTACTTTCAGTGAAGTCCAGTTTACTGACTGGCTTTTCTTTTATGGATTATGCTTTGGGTGTCAGGTATAAGAACTTTTCCCAAGTCCTAGTTCCTAAAAGGTTTCTCTTATTTTTTTCTGAAAGTTTCTAAATGGTACATTTTGCGTTTAAATCTAAGATTGATTTTGAGTTAACTTTTATATGAAGTGTGAGGTTTAGTTTAGGGTAAGGTTCTCCAATTTGTTGAAATATCTGTTCTTCCTCCCTTGAATTACTTTTGCGCCTTTGTCAACAATTCTTTGGCTGTACGTCTGTGGGTCTGTTTCTAGATTCTCTACTCTGCTCCACGACCCACGTGCCTGTCACTCCACCAACACCGCGCTGTCCTAATACAGATCCTCAGCAAGTCTTAAGACTTCATGGAGTGATTCCTCCCACTTTATTCTTCTTTTTTCAAAATAGTCTTAGCTATTCTAGATCCTTTGTCTTTCCATATGAATTTTACAATAATATTGTCTATATCTATAAAAAATCTTACTGGGATTTTGTTAGGATTTGGGTTAAATCTCTATGTCACTTGGGGACAACTGGTATTTTTATGATATTTAATCTCTAAACCTATGAACATGGTACATATCTCCATTTATTTAAATCTTTGATTTTTTTCATCTGTGTTTTGTGGCTTTCTGCATACAAATTCAGTACATGTTTTATTAGACTGTTTCCTAAGTACTTAATTTTTTTTGAGTGATTGTAAGTGGTGTTGTATTTTAAATTTGTTTCCATATGCACATTGCTAGTATACACAGTTATTTTTAAATATCTTATATCTTGAACTTTGCTTAACTCATTTATTAGTTCCAGGAGTTTTAAAACATAAGTTCCTTGAGATTTTTCTATGTAGACCATCATGTCATCTACAAATAGGGGCAGTTTTGTTTCTTCCTTTCTGATTCATACGTGTTTTGATTTCTTTTCTTGGATGGGCTGAATCTGATTATGTCAGTCCTTAAAAGTGGAAGAGGAAGGAAGAGGTGTGGGTGAGGGAGATGAGATGCTGGAAGGAGAGACAGGAGAGGTGAAGCGTGCGAGGCACGATGTGGCAGTGCCGGCCTGGACCGCGACGCCTGCTCTTCCCTTTGATGCCCTGTTGTGTTCCTGGCTGCGGGATTTTCTGGGCTTCCTCCCTGTGCTACCTCCTGCAGCAGGAAGCTGTGCATCGCCACATTTTAAAGCTCTGAAGTAGCTATATGGTGTGCTTTGGCCATTTCCAGACGGATGCTCTTGCAGCCGGCATGGGCATTGCTTTTTTATTTTTTGTACAAGATTGGATGCGCCATAGATAGTGGTGCTCTGTTGGCCTCAGTTCTGGAGGGAAGACGATGTGGAACAGAGCTGCTGTTGACACTGGAGGAACACGTGACTATTAGGGAAAGCCACGGGGCTTTTGGGTTGTTGGTTACTGCAGTAAAACCCTGTTTGTTATGACGAATACATCTTCCTTCCTCGATATCAAAGTCCCTGTTCCCACGTCACCCACCATGCCGCATGTGCTGGGAGGCCCATCTCTGTTGCCCGCCCCCTCCAGGCCTCCTGTCGTCCTGGCTTCCTGCTGGGCTCAGCCCTTGGGAGGCGCCGGGCACTGCTGGAGATAGGAGAAGAGAGCGCTCAGGTATTTGTCCCCTGGCTTTTTCCTTGCCAGGCTGTGGGTTAGAGGTGGCCATGCTCCTCTACCTAAGACCTCAGCAATGTGGTAGTAACTCTTGCCTTGCCCCTCAGACCCAGAAATGGGCCTTCAGCTATTGCTGTAGCTCAGGTCAAAGCTCGTGATTTCCCTTCACTTCCCTACTTGATTAAACTCCTTAATTACCCTCGAACCCTGACTGGTACCCTGAGCACTGGTGCAGGGTGGATGCACCAAGTTAGAAGGAGCAGACAGAGCTGTCACCACCCCGGAAGGACCTTCAGAACGCTGGCCCTTTCGGTGGAGGGGGCGGGGGCCTCCGCAGCACTGCCTTTGGGTGGTGAGGTCAGCACCGTATACTGTGCCCGCAATCACATGCTGCGACCAGGCGTCGGACCTGGATTTGCAGTCAGTATTGTGATGTGCTGAGTCCTGAAGAAGGGTTGTTATCCCAAATTCTCAGGAAAGGAAGCTGCCAATCTGAGACTTCATGACACTGCAGGCCACCTGCACGGAAGCATGCAGGCCGTCTTCATAGCCACGGTAAGCAGAATTTCTGAAATCGCCCCCGGAGGTGTCCTGCCCTGCTCCCCCCGCACCCAGTGGATGTGAGCATGAAGAGAAACTCTCCCTTGCTCGTGGCGGGCGCTGTGGCACAGGCACCCTTGGAAAAGGTCACCCGAGAGCCCTTCAAGGCCGAGTGCTGTCCTGGGCTGCTGGCAGCACGAGGGGGATTTGATGCCCTGCCGCCGGCTCCCGCGAGCTGAGAAGTTTGTCCTTTCCTCGTGTGTACCTGCCACACCTGGTGGCCAGGAAATCCACACAGACAGATGCAGGGCAGATCCGGGGAGCTGGAAGCTGTTCTTTCGGTGGGTAGCAGCTTGAAGGACGTGGTGGCTGCTGTCCTTTGGGTCGGGGATTCCCTGCTGTGAAACGGCAACCGCATGGATTCCCGGCCTTCGGTCTCCCAGACGGAGCTCCACGCGGACGCTGTGCCCCGTCACGCCACAGCCACGCTGTGCTGGAGGGTCGTCCTTCCCTCCGGCCCGCACTTCTCGTCTGAAGTGACGGCGCCAGTGTGGGCCAGAGCACAGCTGCAGACCACCGGCTGCAGGGTCCCGGGCCTGCGCCCAGCCTGGGAGTTAATTAGAAGACCCAAGACAAGCCCCCACTGGCAAGGCTTATGTGCCGTGAATTTTGAAAGCAACTGCCCTAGAAGTGTTTCTTTTTTTTTGAGACAGAGTCTCACTGTGTTGCCTGGGCTAGAGTGCCGTGGCGTCAGCCTACCTCACAGCAACCTCAGACTCCTGGGCTCAAGCAATCCTTCTGCCTCAGCCTCCCAAGTAGCTGGGACTACAGGCATGCGCCACCATGCCCAGCTAATTTTTCTATATATATATATATATTTTTAGTTGTCCAGATCATTTCTTTCTATTTTTTTTTTTTGGTAGAGACAGGGTCTCGCTCTTGCTCAGGCTGGTCTCAAACTCCTGACCTTGAGCGATCCACCAGCCTTGGCCTCCCAGACTGCTAGGATTACAGGCGTGAGCCACCGCGCCTGGCCCCCTTTTCTTAATAAAATCCCCAGGTATTACTTTATGGCAACCCAAAACAGACAAAGACACCATCGATAGATATTAAGGCTTTTTATAACTCAAGTTTTTGTGGAAACATACTAGCACACTAGTTCTAATAAATGTGCAGAATAGACTGGAACTGCTGGGTCAACCCCTTGCTTTACAAAGGAGAAGACAGAGTCCCAGAGAGCCCAGGAGAGGTGCTCACCTGTGGATCCCAAACAAGTGAGGAAGGAGGGGCTGGGTGCCGGGCTCCTGTAGTCCGTTCTCTACTACTCCAGGGGCCACCTCCTTTGCTTACATGAATAAAACATCCCAATATGTACAGCAAAGAGTTCATGGAGGAGAGGGGTCTCTGTGCCTCCAGTCTCAGGAAAGCAATGAGAATTTAAAAATCTTGTCCCATAATTAGTTCTCCATTAACAAACTTATTCATCTGCTTACAATACAGGCTAAACAAACATCTCAAAGCCCATCTCAAAAAATTGTAGCTGGGCATTTGCTTTGTGCTCCAGTGCTAAGTGCACAGGCTGACGCACACGCAAACACACACAATGCACCAGGTGTAGTCCTGAGGCCTGAACTTTGGCATATACAAGTTTGATTTCTGACTCAGCCTCTCATCAGCTGTGTGATCTTGGGCAAGTTATTTGATCATTCAAGCCTCAAATTCCTCATCTTAAAAAAATGTAGATAAAATTTGTACCTACCTTATGGGGTTTTGTAAAAAGCACATGAGTTAATACATGCATGTGCTCAGAAAAGCCCTTAGCCCTTAATAAGTATTTGGAAAATATTTAGGGTACTTAGTGCTAGTGTGGTGTGAGATAAAGACAAGGCCCTGGCCTTCAGGAGCTAGTGAATTTATCAGAATGTCAAATAGAAACATTGGAAATAGGTGTGGTTTCCAGTCAGAAGGAGTGGTGGGTGCAGCAAACACGTCAGTCCAGAACACACAGAGGCCCCTCGCCTCAAGGGGCTCTTTGAAGGGCTGCGACACACACTCAGAATAATCCTAACAAGGTCACACCCTCAGTGATGGGTCCAGGCTGGGTCCCAAGGCTTCTGCAAACACTTACTTATTTTAGGAACTGCACAAAGTCTTGTTAGGTAAACCAGGTCCCTAGAGACGCTCAGAGAGTTGAGTTCTAAGGACACAAATGTGGACCTAGCACGGGCACAAGGTACATAAACATGCCCTGAGCCACGCTCTCCCCCTCCCCCTCCCCATGATTCCTCTGCAGATGCCCGGCCAGCCACCAGTCAGGTTCTCGGAGACCTCGCCTCCCTCAGGTTCCCGGACTCTGTGCTCCCTGGTTCTTCCACTGCCCTGGCAGCTGCCCCTTGGGCTCTCTCCCCAGCTCTCTCGATGTGAGTAGATCCTCCCACCCCCAACCCTCATGGACTTCAGGGCAGCCTCGTCTCACAAACGGAAGCACCTACGGTGAGGACTAAATGGAACAAGCGGGGCAAGAGCTCCGGCACACCGTGTGCATCCCCAGGCAGCTGGGCTCACTCTGGAATCCTCTCTCCCCTGCCCACCACCGCCCACCAGGGCCATGTCTCGTGCTTTACCAGCCTCACATCACCCACCCCCCCACTCCCCGCAGGTACTGCCGATGATGCGACACCATCAGGACAGTTCTGCCCACACCCCTCACAAACCTGCATTTACTCCCCAGCGCCTACTGAAGAAGGACTCAACGTTTTAGGCTTGCACTCAAAGCCTTCTGTGATCTGGCCCCAACCCACACTTTTCTGACTTGAATGTCCACCATAACGCTTTTCTCCCCTGTAATTAAATCACTTTCTGGGTGGCACGCCATGAGATTAGGATTCTGTATCCAAATAAGGGGATTAAACAGAGCTTACCAAGTTCTCATTGCAGGACTTCAGAGCCTTTAATTCCTTAACGTGCACTGTGGCTTTTCACATTTTCCCCAAGTTTATTCAGACTTCTAGTACATTTTTCATGGAGTTCAAGAAACAATCCAGACAATCTGTGCAGCACTGTTTCTCCAGCATGCCTACAGAATGTGCCAGCTAGGGCATGTGTAGGTGGGCCAAAGAGCACCCTGTGTGACCTAGTGAGACATGTTTGTAGCAGTTCGTCACCACCACTGTGTAAAATCCCAAACTGAGCCAAGCAGCCTTTCTCAGCACATAGGTAGAAAACGAATGGCTGCAGCAATGTCCTGGTGGGGCTGATGAGAAGTGCCTCTCCCTTGACTGTCAAGGCTGCTGTCTACACCATCCCACGTCCTTCAGTTCAATTCCCTGGCTGGTTACTGAGGCTTAAAACCAAGCAACTTCACTGACACATAGTTTCTTGGGTCCCTGAGCAAAGCAAACCAAATCGCCCCCCTGTAATGGAGCACTGAGCGCCAACCCCCAGGAGCTGTACCTGTCCCGTCTGGAGTAGACCTCACAAAGGTGGGCAGCATTTTCACTGACGCAGTGGGGTGGGTGGTGGCTCCAAGCCCTTTCTCCATCTCCCTGCGGAACCGCTTGGAGATCTCCAGGAGAGTCTCATCAGAGAGACGCATGTGGTAGAGATACTGGTCAACCTGAAAGAGGAGGAAAGCAAGAGTAAAGACCTATGGGGTAAATAAATTATGTTATAGGTCCACATCACGGAACATCACTTGGCCTTTGAAAAGAATAAAATCTGTTGTACATAGAAATTTATTATTAAAGATCATTAACAGGAATTGATTTGATAGGACTTTGTCTTAAAAAAAAAATCTCTAAAAATTAAAATTATAAAAATAGGTTCAATTTTGTTTCTAGAGAATGGTACAGATCAGGGAAAGGACTGTCAGAGAAGAGGAAAAGTTCTTTTCAGAATGGTCGAGTTGGAATGCCTGTGACAACGGGTCCGGAACCAGAGTCATTACCCTCATCTCTTGTTCCCCACACACCTCACATGGCCAGTCACGCCCATCCCACTGCCCCTCAGCCTAGGCCAGGTAGCCACCACCTCTTACCTGGACTTACACAATCCCAAATTCTACTTTTACCTCTTCATCCATTTTCCACTCCAGCCAGACTCTGCTGATCCACTGCTGAAAACATTTCTGTGGCTTCCCATTGGAACGAAGCCGGAAATCCTTCCGAGGCTCTACACAATCTGGCCTCTACTCACCTCCTAACCTCACTGCCATGCATGTGCACTCTTTGTGCAGACTACAATCCCTAGCTCAGTTCCCCAACAGCGCTCATGCACACACAGGTCCTGCAGCTGCGCGCCCTGCCAGTCCCTTGCCAATCGTTCAGGCCTCTCTCCATAGAGGCCTCCTCTGATCCACCGGAACACAACACCTGTTATTCCAAGCACTCGAACTTTTACCTTCACAACACCATCCGCAACTTGGAAACATATATTTTGTAGTGTCCAAAGCATAAACACCGAGGGCTAGAAGAACGATGTCTATGTGTTCGTCTTTTTGTCCCCAGAGCCTAGCACAGCACCTGACACATAGGACAGGTTCTATATAAATGATGACACAATCTCTCCTGTGCTCAGCACTGATGGAAACTCTCCTTAGCCATTTCACTGATCTTGTCTGCAACATAAATCTACATGAATGTTTCCCAGATTTAACACCAGGAGAAGGAGAAGCATTAGGAGCCCCTCTCAGATGGTTTCCTTCTTGGAAGCTCTCATTTCTCATCTGGATAATCACAGTTTTCTCCAATCAGGAAAAGGTCTGATGGAAACTTATCCAAGGAGGCACTCAAGTTCCCACACTGTCACTGTTCCCAGCAGCGGTGTCCATGACAGATGAGGCAGCCAGGCAGCAGGCGGGCAGGAGTAGAGAGAATCAGAAGTCCTGGTCCAGGTCCCAGCTGTGCCCTCAGTTGTGAGCATCGTGGCCTTCCCAGCTGTGTCACCAAACTGAGGTACTAGAAGGGATGCTGCTCTTTCCAGCTCTGAAACCCCAGCTCTCCAAAGGGCATAGCTTAAAGAAAAAAACAAACCCAGTGTCCTCCTTTGTGACAAAGTAAAAGAGAAAGAAGTTTCCTAATTCACATCTTCTCCTTTCCAGGCTGTATCCTATCTCCTAACAGAGTTTAGGGAAACCTCTTCTCTTTGGGCCTAATTTTGTCCCTGTAGAATAACGACGTTGGCCCTCCTCAGAACATTTCAAGGATCCTGACCAGTATAATCTTTTATCCCTTTTCTAAGATCCCGAAGTTGGAAGACCAAGGTCTGGGGGACGTGCTGGAAGCAGCTGGAAGCCATCATCAGCCCCTCCACAACTGCCAAGGGTTTAAGCACAAAGAGATAGAGAGATGCAATTCTCACCTGGGGTGGGGGTGCAGGGACAGAGTAGGAGCAGAGAATGGTAGAGGGGCAACTTCCTCCTGCTAAGCAGGCCCCCAGCCACTTCTCCACTCCCTCCTCCAGCCTGAAGAGACACCAGGCTTGCCATGTTGGGTCTGGAATTGCAGAAATGAGGATTTCCCCCAAATTCCCGTGTTGCCAGCATTCATTGAAAAGCCACCTCAGACTAAGGCCATAGGTCTAAATCAGGAAGAATTCAACTGTCCCTTCTGTTTGATTTCCAACTCGTGGTGCCTCACTTGCCTTGAGCCCACTGTCGTTCTGAATCTGACTCAGTCTCCCAGGGCTCCACCCCTCAAGCTAGATCACTGACCTCTGCTTCCTACAACACCAGGGAGCCAGGGTGCCTTCCCCATGATGCCATTTGAGGCTGTCCCGGAGGTAAAAGGTGGAGCCTCATCAGCCTGACACCAGACAAGCCACCTCCCTATTGGGGAAGTGTCAGTGTACAGCCATCACTGATGACCTCAGGCCCAGGGCAATTTTGACAATCCCAGAGTCCTCCCACTCCAGATACAATGACACCTTGACTGGCCCAGGAACACTATGTCACGGCTCGAACATCTTGGTGCTAATATACAAATTCCAGGGCCCCCCAAACCAGAGGCCAATGTGAGGCCACATCCAGCCTGAGATGTCCTCATAGGAAGCAGTAATAACAGCAAGCACTTACGAGGTACCTGCTTTTGCCAGACCCTGTTTCCAAGGCTTTGCTCCCATTAACTCATTTCATCCTCAGAAAGCCCTCTAAGGTAGGTAGCGTCAGCCAGTCCCTCTGTCCTGCAGAGGGGAGTCCCACGGACACAAGGGCTGAGCTGACGGAGCAGGGGGGCTTGTCTATACTCCTCTCCACTCTGCTAAATGACTGCCCCTTTCCTGCTGGACTACAGCAGGGTCTGTACAGGCTGAATTGCGTTGCAGCAAATGCAAGCTGGCCACGCCCATTAACAGGTCACGTTTAATTCCAGTCATCCCCCAGCATAGACACGAAGGGCAGACAGCGGAAAGCATGGCCCACAGGGCTGGCTGAGCAGGTCAGAGGGCAGCAGACGTGTCTTTGGACATTGTTCTCCCGCCTTGCTACTTTCCCAAGGAGAGGAGAGTCCCAGAAGCCTCACTGACGGCCCCCACACACACCCCCTCCACAGGTGGCGCTCGGCATTTGCAAAGGCAGCAGGAGAGCTCCTGCCTGGAGGAGCAGAGTCCGTCCTGTCCCACTTCGAGGCTCCACCATCTTGTCCTGAAGCAGCAGGTCATGTACACAAAAGAGCAAATCCTATAGCAGCCAACTTAGTTTATCTTTGATGTTTGAATGGCTACAAGTTATTGGAAATCCACTCAGATACTTCTCATCCTTAACCCTAGAAGAATCAAGTTAAATGGTCACCCTTTTACTCAAGTCATGCTGCCCTTTGCCCAGTAGATTATAACTATCTCTCACAGTTTCAATGACAGATGAAAACGATGACAATGATGACAGCTGCAGTCACTAAACATTTATCAAGTGTTTCCTGCCTGTCATCCTACAGCTTTACTGACTTGATCTTCCTTGTCTTCTTGTAAAACTTCTGTACCCCTGTTTCACGGGTCACTTGGGTGGTGAGGGGGAGAGCTGGGGTTCAACAGAGCTCTACTGGCTCCAATGCCAGGCCCTCAGGACCACCACCCTTGCCTATCCTGTGTCCCCTCTTAGTGTGGGTAGCACCCCTGCCGACCCTGTGGTTTCTTGAACAACCCTAGGACCTTAGTTTCCTTTCCGTCACAGGAAGAGACCAAGAGAAAGGATATGAAACAGCTGTGAAAAATGCCAAGTCCAGTACCTTGGCCCAAACTTCCCCTCTTTCACCTTGGTCAAAGCTTGGGCGTGGATGGCACCTGGGCATGAGGATGTATCCAACCAGCCTATTAGAGCCACTCAGGTGGGGATGACTAATCCACCTAATGTCACAGCTTCCTAAACACAACAGCAGTGCCCATCCAGCCCTGGCAGGCACTGCTGTGTTGAGTGAACGGTAGCCAGGGGAAACAGAAGTCAGAAACAAAAAGCAGCTGCCATATAAAGACCGTTTTCCCGAGGTGGGAAGGAAGCGAATGCAGTTTTCAGAATCCTGCCAACTTTCTGCCACAGTGCAGCCGGAGGGAGAGAATACCAGGCCCAAAGTCATGGGACAAAGCCATTTAGGAGATACCATGTGTATACATAGCAGTGAGACTACAGCTAAAAAATATTCACTCTTAAAAAGGAAAGGCCCCTGGGGCAAAATCCCACTGAACATAGCATTCGAGTTTGTCTAGTTTGTCTCCCTCCACCCAGTAGATAGTCATCTGGCCTAGGTTTGAATGCTTCCAAGCCTGAGAGGCTCACTATTTCTCCAAATTCCATTGTTGGTCAGCTCTAGTTGTTTAAAAGATTTTCCTTAATCAGAGATAAATCTGCTTTGTGATAACTGCTGCCTAATCTTCATTCTGCCACGTGTGATAAGAGTTTCCAAACTCGGCTGCACTTCAGAATCACATGAGGAGCTTTTAAAAAACAATAAGAATTCCAAAGATCCATTCCAGACTAACCAAATCAACACCTCTAGGCCTGGGAGCGCCACCATCTTCCCCTGTCCTCAGGCAGGTTTCCACTGTGACAGCAATGTGATCACAGTGGGCCCTGTTTCTGGCCAACACTGCTTAAGGTCCTTTTTACCACTTTTCTGCCTGGGGTCTTTGAAAGTCAGTGGTTAAGAGATGAGGCCAAGTGTGTCCAGTAAAATAATCCTGTGTTGATCCAGAGTGCTGTGAGTTATAAAGACAAACCCTGCACTTGTTGTTCAGAGATTTAAGTTGCTGGAAACCAACGGAGTGGAATCACTGGGCCAACCCTTACTTTGCAGCTAGTGGTGGTGAAGTGAGGGCTCTGGCCACATCAGCTGTAGCATTTGCGCAGGTGTGACTCACTCTCTAGCTAAACCCTGGCTTCCTCGATGTACCTCAAGATGAACAAAGCAGTCATCAGCATAAGTGAGGTGACAAGGGGAGAGCTCTACATCACCCCCTTTCCTCCCCACCCCCCAACTCTTTCTTCTAGACTTCTCTCTGCCCAGTGGCACCTTCAGAGGATCAAGGATATTTCTCAACCCTATTTAGTCATGCTTGAGTTAACAAAGCAGATCCTGTTTCCCCAAACTGTTCCTCCTCTCTCTGTGTGTGCATGTAGGCCGCCTCTCTACGTCCCATCTGGGAGAGAGGAGGAAAGGCGGGGGCATTCCAGGCTGGGGCATCAGAGACAGGCCAGGGCAAAGCCTGGCTCAGACACGGGTCTGCTGCCCGCCTGCCTGCCTGCCCGGGAGGCGAGGGCGTGTGTTAGGCAGAACGCGACAGCAGTTTTAGTTGATATCTATTTAGCAATGGTGAGATTAAAACTTCCTCATTGGGCAATTTTGGTCAGTTTTGTTTTTTCCAGAACACACCAGTCTGACATGTTGGCTTCCTCTACAGAATTAAGGGTAGTGGCAGGGCAAGCCCCAAAGAGAAATACACCCCATCCTCTTTATTTTATGAGTTAATGCCCAAAACGAGAAGCCATAAACACCCAACCCCTTAAGTGCCCGCATTTTCCTCTAGACCAGCATGAAAAGGAGGGGACATTGTGCCATAGTAACGATGGGAGGAGTGGAGAGAGCAAAAGGTCACTCTTGTGGAGGCTCCACTTCAAAGTGGGCAGTGGGCAGGGTGGGTCAGACCCAGCCCTGGCCAGGTATGAGGAATCCGGGAAGGAAAGTTCTAGAGGGGAGAGCCAGAAAGGGATCTCAGAGAATGAGTCCCCCCAGGGAGCAGCCTTTGCCAAGGTCACACAGTACAGGCTAGAATCCGGATCACCCAGGTGAACGACAACCCTGGTGGCCCAGAAGGGCCATCTCTTTTGCAGGCCAATTCCAGTTGAATGGCTGGTGGCCAATGCCTGGATCCAAGGCCTATCTGGTCCCAGTGTGAAATTGGCCCTGATCAAATTGAGAGCAATAGTCCAACTTTGACAGTTTTTATACGAAGGATTATAAATCCTACCTTGAGTACCTGAAGAAGTTTAAATGGGAAGTGGAGAAGGAAAGGAAAGTCTAGATCTGTAAGATTCATATCATTGAACCCCTGAATCCCTGACTACTGCTGCATCCCCAGCATCTCCCGTCTTATAGCATTTAGTGAACACCAATTATATACAAGCACTACAGTGCCCAGAAACATAATTTTAAAAGAAATCCTAGAGATGAATAGTGGTGCTGGTTGCACAACAATGTGAACATACTTAATGCCACTGGATTATAACTAAAAAATGGTAAATTTTGTTAAGCATATTTTCTCACAATAAAAAAATGTTTTAAAGAAATCAAGATCCCTGCTCCTTAGGACTTTATAAATAGACAGCAAAGGACCTGGGCTCATATTATAGACCAACGAGTGCCTCTGGAATGCATGGAGGGATGAATCTTGTCAGGTGAGAACGGCAAGCACAGTGGAAGGCAGCCCGTGGGAAGTGCCACAGGTTAAGTGGCCTGTGGGACTGGCATTCACGGGAGATGGCTTCTGAGGTGAGACATCTCAGTGGATAAATGTGGAGCTGGAGACAGCAATGTGACAGAGCTCAGGAAATGTGGGCAAGCCCAAGATCCTGGAAGATTATGAATTCCAGATGGCAGAAAGCTCCTCACCTCACTACATTACGTTAGATCCCTACAAAAATGCTTCTTATTAGTATGGTTTAATTCTATAACCTTTAATTAAGGGATCACAGGAAGGAAGGACCATAAGAACACCCCACTGCGCCAAGCTGCTGTGCTGTTCACTAACACTTCCCTACCCAGCCAGGAGAAAGTCTGGCTGCCCAGACACACTGTGCTTTCTGCTCAGACCAATGAGATGAAAATGGCTGACTCAAAGAGAACTGTCCTTTTTGCCTTGACTGTCAGGACGCTCAAAGCTCTGTCAAGTTTTTTTTTTTTTTTTTACATAATCATCCCTGCCCATTCAATGACTCTTGTTCTAGAAATCATTTTACTGAAAGTTCAACCAAATCACCGAATCCCTTTAGTAAGCTGGCAGAAAATAAATAATACACGAATGAGCAAATGCTTCTTAGTCATTTCTCCAAGACACACCCTCCTGGTAGAAGGGCGAATTTAAGTGATCAAATAGAATAAGAAAGTGACTCCACAAGCTTAGAAGCGTCAGAGCAAAGGATGCAGAGACACCTGAGGCACAGTTGAACTTCCTTTCTCTAATCTTGGGATATTTCTGTTTTAATATCTAGAACCTCTTTCCAGGCAGTACCAGAACACTAGCTAATTCCTACCTTTTAGCTTCTGGACCCCAAGTGGACCAATTGATTGAATTTCAGCTTTCTTAACACCAATGTTCTTGTACTGAAGATACAGCCAGGTCATCTGAATATTAGGCCAATGCTCCAACCTGCCTCCTTGAAAGAAATTTAGGAAGGATTGTGTTTTCTGGGTGTCAAGGGCCTATGACTTATCTCATCTGCTTTAAATAAACCACAGTCAAAACAGGGTGGGCAGGAGATACTACACAGCAGAAAGAGTGCACCACCTAACACCACATGCAACAGCACAGGTGAATCTCCCAACACAGTACAACATTTAGTGAAAAGAGCCAGACACAAAAGGAACATACTGTACGAGCCCACTGATACTAAGTACAAAAACAGGTCTACACTGTTAGAAGTCTGGATAGTGATGACACTTAGTGGTGGTGGGTAGGGGAAGAGAGTATTAGAGCCAGAAAGTGGGGCTGGTACTGGTAATAACCTGTTACTGGATCTGGATGGTGGTTTCTTGGTGTGTTTAATTTCCTATGTGTATTACATTTTAATTAAAAGGACGTTGGAAGGCTGGGTGCGGTGATTCACACCTGTAATCCAGCACTTTGAGAGGCGGAAGTGGGAGAATCACTTGAGGCCAGGAGTTCGAGATCAGCCTGAGGAACATAGAAAGACCCTGTCTCTATAAAAAATAGAAAAATCAGCTGGGCATGATGGTGCATGCCTATAGTCCCAGCTACTTGGGAGGCTGAGGCAGGAAGATCACTTGAGCTCAGCCGAGGAGCTTGAGGTGCAGTGAACTGTGATGATGCCACTGCACTCTATCCCAGGCAACAGAGCAAGATGCTGTCTCAAAAAAAGATAAATAAAATATAAAAACAAATAAAAAGCAGGTGGCCCAGACTTGGTTCTAGTCTACCTACTCCATGTGGCCAAAGAGCCAAAGGAGATCAAAGAGGTCAAGAGAGGACAAGTCAGAGGAGAGATCCATAATTTAAATCTGGCCACACACAGCTTTCCAGTGACTCTATGGGCTGACACATGCTTGCAACATAGTTTCGAAAGAATTCCATATTTCTGCTTTATTCCTTTGCCAATGTTTTACTGCAAATCTTTGACAAGGAAACTGAGGCTTAGAGAAGCTTCCCCAACCACAGGCCTCATCCCTGGCAGGACCCACAACATCCGGTGGCTAGCCGAGTATGCTAACCTGGGGCACAGGTGTGCCCATCTGGGGAAAGCCAGGCAACTGCTGTCAGTGACCTCATTAATAATGATGCCCTCACAGACTCATCTTTGGAGAGCTGAGGCTGTACAAAGAGCAACAAGTTTATCCTGTAAAGTTGCCAAGGCAGGGCCGGATGTTTCTGACAGAGAAAAAAAAATGAGCTGGGGGGGGAAGACACACAGCAGAACATGGGTTTATTAATTCTTCTGTCCTCCGAAAGCCTGCTGACCAAAGGTAACATCTGTGCTACAACACTTGCTTCAGACGGGACGAGCAGGACCTTCCTGGGGGCTGCCATGCCACCCCAGGGAGATGCCGGCTCTGACGCATCCTGGACTCACATGCCTGGGGCGGAGTGGGGGGAGCGTGGAGCCGACCAGGGAGACATACATACTGGCCACTCCTCCAGGATCCTGTTGCACCGTTTTGAGTCACAGGGTTTCCTGTTCTGCCAGTTCTCGCTCTCAGCTGCATCAAGTTACAGCCAGGCAGACGTCAGGCAGCAGCACCTGTCAGGGACCAGGATGTGGGCGTTTGGGGTGCCCGGCCCGGGGTCCTTCTCCTCAGTCATTCTGTTCTGACCGCGGGGCAGCAGTGATGCATCCCAGAGGCACCCCCCTCCCCAGCACAGTTCACTCACCAACAGATACTGATTGAGCACCGAGTGTGCAGGGCTGGGTGCTGAGGAGACCAGGAGAAAGGAGACACCAGCCTGTGCCAGGAAGGGGCTCAGTCCATGGGAGGGAGGTAAATAGGTTACAAACTGAAAGTAAGGGCAGACAGCAGGCAGTTTTTTAACTGTAATAAAATAAGGACTTACAATCATTTAAATCACACACATCAATACAAATCTGAGGAGTATTTGTCTTCAAAAGGTTAGAAACATGTATGTGTTGGCCCCGCTGCCTAGAGTGTTCTCCGCTGGCCTAAGAAACCCCCACTCGCCCTCCAGGGCCCAGCACAAATGGCCTCTCCCTGGCCGGTGCTGACAATGCACTTGACACCTGTGTCTTTCGTCCTCACTGGTCCCAGAGGACTAAAAGCACTGACTACATGTACCCAGCTGCAAATTTGTGATGCCAGCAGCTATCTCAGCACTTGAGATATCGTAGGTGCTCAAGAACCCTTTGTATGATCACACACAGCAGCTATGGGAATGCCAAAGAGAAGAGACGGAAGAGTAGTCTGGCGAAGGGGGAAGAGCTGGCTACTCCAGACTGACCAGGTGCTCCATGTCTGATCTTGCTCTTCAGGCCTGTGTCCTCACTGCACAGGATCCTGGCAACAGCGTCGTTTCCTCCCTGTTTACCTGGCTGCTCTGTCTAGTACACTAGGTTCCCCTGAGGTCAGACTCTGCCTTCCCCTGGACAGCCCCTGCCAGGGACCAGAATCTGGCCCTGAGCCTCTTGCCCCACAGTGGCATCTGAACCCCTCACTCCTGTCTGTTGCCAACTGTCCACCTGCTGGACCAAATCCCTCTGGGTCTGTCCCTCTGTTCCATTTCCCAGCCCCAGACCCTCCCAGTCTGCCCCACCCACGCACCCATCCCAAGGTCACATCCATCGTAGGCAAGGCACCCATCTGCCTTTGCTTACCCAAGACAATCTCAGTTTACAGCAGTGACAGTGGCATAACCATTAACAGTGACTTCTTTCACTTTCAAAAGTGGCTCAGTTTGGACAAGAAATTACAGGGACCCCCTAGCCCACAAGGCAAATTCTGCCTTTGTTCTTGGGAAACTCATACCTAAATGATGACAGTTCACACATGGCATTTAAAGGGAACATGACAGGGACTGGCAAACTGGGTTCCAGATCTGGGGCTTACCCTAGGTGAGCTTGAGCTGGTCCCTCGGTACACAGCACCTGATTTCCTCCACTATAAAATGCAAAGTTGGGACTGCATGATCCCAAAGGTCCCTTCCCAGCTGACGCCTGACTCACAACCCCATGAAACTGAAACAACACAGTTGTCCTGAGCAGCTTTATGCCGGGGGTTAAAGGCAGCCACTCTGGAGTCACACTGCTTGGGACAGGATTCCAGCTTTCCCATGGGCAAGGAACTGTCCTCCTCTGTGCCCGGCCTCTGCATCTGAATGATGGGTAATAATAGTGCCGACGCTGGCGGGCAGCCTGAGGGTGGCCTGAGTTACCACAAACAGAGCTGATGGGACACAGAGGGTTTCACGGAGGAGCCTGAGACAGGATTTTTTTTAACAGAATATAGCTTTATTTATGGAATCTTGCAAATAAAACATTTATAGTCCACATAAGCTAATTTTCTTTTTTAATTTCTGCCCATAACACCTAAGTTATTCAAAAAAAAAAAGACTATGATGGAATTACAGAACTGTAAAGGGAAATACGAACAATAAAATCCTAACCTCTCTTGCAAAAATCAGACTTTTTTAAAAAAGCAGATTTCCAGCATATTACGATCTCTCTTTGGAAGACGACTTCCTAAAAACAGATCTGAGGTTCCCAAACAGAGAAATCTTCTTTTTTAAACTCAAGCTGAAGGACCAGTGAGGTATAGCTCCAAGTTGATACTGCCCCTTTAGGGGCAAGGACAGTGGCAAACTGCCCGCCAGTGGCGAGGGGAGACATAGCAGAGCCCCTGTCCCTGGCTTACCAGTCCTGCGTGGGACATACTTTCCTTGCAAACATTAGTAGGAGTTGGGGCATCCAGGAAAACCCAGGAGTGAAAAAAGTCCTCAAAACAATTCACGACTTGACTTAGACTTCTAATATATACACATGCTTAAAACAGCAAATTCAACATTTAAAAGTCAAAAAGAAATTGCCACATTTCCAACTCATGAGGCGAATCTGTTGCCAATGGCAACTTACAATCAGTCTGATGATCTGAGTGTCTCCACGCCTCCTAAACTCCAACTAGGACTGACCTCTGCTCCAATTACAGTTTAAAGATGATTTCTTCAAGGAGTCCAGAGCTAGGACACTCAGGACTAGTGTAGGTGACTAGTACCTTTAATGACACAGACTCCTTCCAACTTTCTGTTCAGAGGCCCATGGTGCAGCAGCATTCATATGCATGGCTGTTATCTTGTGGTCACAAGTTGGGTTCTCTATATCCAGTATTTTAGGCAAGAGGAAGCGGAAGAATAAAAGTTTTACACCAGTTGAATGGAAGTCTCTTTTAAAGAGCTTTTCTTGAAGGGCCTCCCAGAAATGTTCACTTTCATTTCACTGGCCAGAATTATCATATGTCCACCTCTAGCTGCAAGGGAGGTGAGGACGTGCAATTGTGCAGCTGGCAACATACTGCCTCAGTGAAAATCAAGTTATATTACAAAGAGTGAAGGGGAGAATAGGCATTGGGTAGACAAGCTGAAGTGTCTGTCACAAAGATCAGAAGTTTGAGTGAACAATATAAATGTTGCATCTGTCCAACATGATGAGATTTTTTTTTAACTTTCTCTAAGAACAACAAAGTTTATTATACTTAAATTTTTTAATCCAAATTATTTTCTTCAAGAACTAATGCTATGCTTCATTGTTTAGCTTTATTGGTCAAATGAGTGTGTTTGGAAACAGTTTGTAATGCTAGATTTGAAATAAAAAGGCTTTGTTTTGGCAAAAAAAAAAAAAGACGATTTCTCTTTGAGGGAGTTCTCTATGAAAGGAAATTTTTCAAGTTAACATAGGTGTGCACAAACAGGGAAAGCATCCTTCTATTTCATATTTTATTTTTCAATGTATTAAATATTAAATTTTTGAGCTCATCTCCTACACTAGAAAACCACTAACTCTAACTTAGTATTCTACTCCCAGACAAAGGGTATTTTTAAGAAATGACAGCATCTATAGGGAATGCTAAAATTATTAATTTGATATATCAATGTGAGTCAAGTAAAGCAAAATTTTCAGGAGTCTTAAGCTTTGAGTGTTATTTTCTGCTACTCCTGAAAGCAATTTGAGAAAAATAAAACAGAAAAGATGACGAATCATTCTACAACAGTAACAACGACAATAATAATATAAAAAGTTAGATTCCAACATTTAAGGAATTGGTTCTTTTCTAAAACTGGACCATATCCTATTAGGATTAAATATCTGTCCTGATATTTAGTCTAGAATCTTGATCACTGAAGTTTTCTTCCTTCTTCCGCCTACTTTGGAATCTATCCAAGTCAACAGGCATGATAAGGAGAAAAACTTATAAAACAGTTTTCCTGCTCATGTTCTTCTCAAGAATATTCCTGATTTGAGGGATGTTTCCCAAGAAGAAAAAACAAAACAGATGCTGCTTTTAATGACTGAGATTGGACAGTTTTTCTGTGCAAAACAGGTGCTGGCAATGAACCAGTGCTCTTGTCAGTCACGCACACAAATCAGTCTGCGAACATGGCCCCCGGCTGCAGCTGTGGGCACCACTGAGAAAGACTTTTGGAGAGATCTGCTCCCCAAAGTGGCTAAAGAATCTCACATTATCAATATGATAATAATAAATCAATTCGCCCAGTGAACCTGGAGATTAGCTGCCCTTGAAGCCAGACTTCTGAGGAGAGGGCCCAGGTTCTGGACGATGAAGGGGATCAAGATGCTGTCCTTCCTTTCATCCTCTTGGCAGACTTCATCCATCTCAGAGAACGTATCAGCCAGAGATATACATAAAAACATTCCTCCAACAAGCACAAAAATCCACTTAGCAGAGAAGTGGCTACCAGCCAGAATGCCAAAGGCCAAATACACATAGCAGCAGCAGCAGCAGCAGAAAGGAAGGTGAAGAAGTCAGCTTGCTGCATGCTCATCCCAGCATTGAGCAGGATAACAAAGTCTCCCAGCTCATGTAAGAAGTCCTCACAGAGGATGGCCACCAAGGTGCTGAGGCCTTGGAAAAAGGACACGGTGAAGGAGGTACTAATGGCCAGGCCATCGGTGAAACTGTGGAGGCCATCACTCAGGGTCATCATCCAAGCCACAGTGCCAATGGGAGAGCAGTGGACAGTAACAGGTGCTCTGGGAAGCCTGCAGGCCCTGCACAGAGAGAGAGAGAACGAGCCCACCATGATCTTCTCATCCATCATGGGGCTTTGCCATCTAGCTCGCTGTTGCAGAGTTGAGGAATCGTGTGGTCCAGACCCCTATTCTGCAGCTTCTCTGTCATGCCCTCCTCCTCGTCCTTCTTGGAAGGCAGCGTCTCAGAGACATAATGGTTATGTCCCTGGTGATGCTCATTTTTCTGCTTAAGAAGCATCTTCAAGATTTTCTCTGTGAAAAAGAAAAGATAAAAGCCACCAAACACCACTGCAGACTTGGAGACATAATCTTCCAGAGGGTTGAAGCCAAAAGCCTCAGGGATGAGCCCGAAGAGGGTGCTGGAGTACAGGTTTCCAATCACGAGCACTAGTAAGTAGAGCAGCAGCCTCTTGTAAAAGGTCGTCTTTGTGAGGGGCACCACAGCTGGCCCCCATTAGAGAGTTGAGGGAGATGACGGCCACGCAGAGGAGACTGTATCCCCACACTCCACTGCGCTCAGCCTCCCTTCTTCCGTCTGCTCATTCTCCTCATTTGCCTGGTTCTTGGAGGTGCAGGCCCAGGAGTCCAGCTGGGGAAGGATGGGGGTTGGGGAGCAGAACTCCCGGAACTCACTCCTCCCAATTGGCGACCAGTCTCTGAAATTGTGGGCAGCAAAGAGATCTCCGGAACTAAAGCAGGACAAAGAGGTTCCTCTGGCCATGCACAGGCTGGGTGACATTCTTCCGGCCCACTCCCACATGCAGGTGGCTGAGCAGGGCCTTCAGGGGCTGCAGTGTGAGGCTGTCACCCGCGCCATAGGCTGCACGAGATCCTGCAGGAACGCAGAAGCGCTGGTCGCTGGCAGCCCGGGCCTGGAGCCTCAGGAGCAGCTCTCTGTAAGCTGAGCAGGGCCAGCAGGAGGCTGCTGTGGAAGGCTGGGTGCAACAGCTTCACAGCGGCGACCAAATCAGCCTAGAGCTCCGCAGGACCGCAGCCGCCCCGCGCAGCCTCCCCCGCAAGACCCCGGTCTGCAGGATCAGCTCAGTCCCTGCACCGCGCGCTGCAGCCCCCTCCCGCGTCCCTGGGACCGGCCAGAGACAGGAAAACTTGAGAGAAAGCAGAAAGAGGAAGTCCTTCAACTAGGAAAGAAGGAAAAGTGGCAGCTTCAAATGCCCTCATTTAACCCGAATTAAAGCTGTCAGATAGTTTGTCTGGCTTCATTCCTTTATCAGACAATATGGAGATGCCAGAATGGAGAGGCTGGGAATAAGGCCTTTTAACCTCCAGGCCTCCAGGGCAGGGATGCTGAGGAGGGGCAGGAAGGCTGGGTGGCAGGTGGGTGGGCCCCAGGGCTTCCAGGGCCAGGTTCTTAGAGCCCTGACTCACTCTCCGGGTAAACTCTGAAATGAGGTTTGGCCAATGTCTGTCCAGGGAAGGAATGTCTAGGAAATGCTTACGGATCCACAGACAAAAACACAAAATGTGTGACCACTCCTAAAAGGAGGTGGCACTTCAGGGAAAATGAGATTCTCTGTTCATAGGAAAAGGGCCAAGACTCCTGATTCAGATAAGACAAAGGCTGTTCAAGGGGTAGAGGGTGTGTGTCCCACACAGACAATCCCTTAGGCTTTGTCCAGAACCCAGGGGACCCCAGTGTCAGCAGGAGGGGACACACTCAACAGCCCAGAGTCTGTATATAAGGGGCAAAGAGCTCTCTGCTCAGGCCCAAGATAGCCAGGGAACCTCACCCCATGAGCCAAAAAAGGTGGGAGTGGCTGTTCCTTTCAGTGACACTCCAGGGATCAATGGAGCCAAACTCGCCAGGGCCTGGTCCTGTGCCCGCAGCACAGGGCACCATGAAGCCAGAGTCTGGGGCAGAGGTGAGGATGGAGGAGCAAGTATCTAAGTGGCAAACTCCACAGCAGAAGAAAACAAATTCCCAAGTAGGCAGCCCAGCAACTGCCCTCTGAAGCGTCTGCCCTCCTCAGGGAAGTTACCGAGGGGAGGCTGGGTTAGGTTTCTCTGGTGAGAAGGAGCTTGAATGCTGTGATCACTCAGCACTGCTGTCTCTCTCATGGCATCTCAAAGAGGATGCTTCAACCCAAGGTGCACCCATGTGCAAGGTGTCCCAGAGATCCTGAAATAGTGGTGGGGTGGGGGGGTATGCCACTTCCCAGAGGACCAGAAGGAAAGCAAGTTAGAGGAAGAGCGAGGATGAGTCTCCTATGCCCAGAAAGGAGGTTTTACAAGTTGAAAGGGGCAGGGAGGACAGTTCCTTCTTCCCTGGCTTCAGGAACTTCCCAGCCTTCTGCACTCTGTCCTCTGATCCAATCCAACATCAGACAGAGAGCACAAATGAGCCCTTGGGAATTATCCAAGTCAGAGGAGGGTCTCTTTTTGCTCTTGTCCAGATAGACAGGGAAGGAGGGTATCTAAGAGTGTGTCTGTCTTTATGGACAAATGCTCCTCGACTTACAATAGGGACATATCCCAAAGAATAAGTCAAAAATGCATTAAGTACACCTAATTTACCAAACATCATGCCTTAGCCTGGCCTACCTTAAACGTGTTCAGAACACTTACATTAGCCTACAGTTGGACAAAATCGTTTAACACAAAACCTATGTTATAATACAGTGTTGTAAATATCTCATGTAATTTGTTGAATACTGTACTGAAAGTGAAAAATAGAATGGTTGTATGGGTACCCTAAGTATGGTTTCTACTGAATTTGTATCACTTCCACGCCATCATAAAGTCGAAAAATCATTAAGTTGAACCATCATAAGTTGAGGACCATCTGTAGCAATATTTAATACAGAAAGTGTTGACTATATGTCAGGCACAGTTGTAAGAGCTTCACATATCTTAACTCTCTTTCTTGTTAATCACTACAACTACCCTATTAAAGTATTATCCAAACAATCCCTCCATTCTACAAGAGGAAGAAACTGAGGTCTAGAGAGGTTTAATAACTGACCCAAGCTCACACAGCTTCTTATGCAGTGAGCCAGGATTCAACACCAGGGAACCTGACCCCATCTCACCAAGAAGTCTGTCTCAATAACTGCTGGACTCAGTGGGTGTCACCGGCCCCTCTCCTCTGCTCCCCAGCCAGGGCAGCTTCTGAGCTCAGGTTCTGCCAGTTCACATGCCTGCCTTGTTTGAAAGCCTGGTAGATGCCCAGCCTCCATGGAAACTCCAGCACAGCCAGGGTGCCATCTCCCGAGGACAACTGAGCAGACTTCTTTGCCGCTGGCTTCCTGGAGCAATCGCACTGCCCATTTTTCTGGCTGAGAACAGAGAAACAGCAACTGGCTCCTGACCCCTGGAAACCCTCCCTTCAGTGAGGGAACATGGGCATCTGCTAACTGCAATGGACTGAAGACCTCAGCTTAAAATGATCTTTTGTAAAAGCCCATTTCCCAACATGACCATCCCATGCCACGCACACCGCTGAGACTGAGGGCTCTGGTCCCACCTGGGGCTCCTAACTAGCAGTATGACCATAAGAGATACACTTCTCTTTTTTTCTTTTTTTTTTGAGATAGAGTCTCACTCCACTGCCCCAGGTATAGTGTGGTGGTGTCATCAGAGGTCACTGCAACCTCAAACTCCTGGGCTCAAGTAATCCTACTGCCTCGGCCTCCTGAGTAGCTGGGACGACAGGCATGGGCCACCATGCCTGGCTAATTTTTTCTATATCTTTAGTTGTCCAGCTAATTTCTTTCTATTTTTTTAGTAAAGACGCGGTCTCGCTCTTGCTCAGGCTGGTCTCAAACCCCTGAGCTCAAGCAATCCTCCTGCCTCGGCCTCCCGGAGTCCTAGGATTATAGGCGTGAGCCACTGCGCCCAGCCAAGAAATACACTTGAAAACTGAAGGGGGTAGAGGGTGGATGGACCATGTTCTTCTAAAACAGTTTTTCAACCTCGACACTACAGATATTTTGGGCCAGATAACTCCTTGTTTGGGGGCGGGGGGAGGTGGGGCGCTATCCCACGCATTGTGGGATATTCAGCATCATCCCTAGCCTCTACTTACTAGTATCTCACCTGCCTGCGACAACCAAAAATGTCTCCAGACATTGCCAAATTCCACTGGGGGACAAAAATCACTCCTAGCTGAAAACTACCGCCCTAAAGAGAATAGTTGAAAAACATAGGCTTTGCCCTTGTAAATTTGGATATGGTGGAAATTCTTGCTCTTTCTGAAAGGCTGGGACAGCCCCTCAAAAAAAAAAAATCCATCCCAAACTGTCAATAGCACCACGGCTGGAGAAAATTGCTTTAGAAATAAGCAGAAACAGCCACTCCAGGGCAAGGAAGCGTGGCACGTGATGCATGGAGCATGCTATTAAGATGCATCCAGCAAACTCTCCGATTTGATTTGCCCCTCACCCCCACTGCTTTGAAAGGCAAAGGCAGACAACATACAGTGTTGGAAAACAAACCAAACTTGCTGACTTCCAAACTCAACAATGACAATGAGGAACCTCTTATCAAGAGCTGGTCTTTTAAATCGAAGTATCTGAACAAAGGAAGCCAGTTTTCTGGGCTTCCCAAGTTCTTTCAGTACATCAGATCTCCTTACTGCAGTTGCAGTTTTGACTTTGTGGTCTGTACTGTTCTGATGCCCCCTGGAAAAGGACTCCCAGCTAACTCCAGACTCCCCAGGGTGCTGGAAAAGTTCAATTTTGAAAAGTAATGTTTAAAAAAAAATGTTGGCTTTGGCTAGCAGCTTCAGAGGAAATTTTAATTCATTCAAGGGTAAAGAAAAAAGTGCTTCGTAGCATTCTCTGAAACAGAAGTTTAGCAATATAAAACAAACGGATGGTTAGCAAAAGCTACAAAGTATTCCTACTACAATCAGTTGTCTTCTGAGCAGAGCGAGGGACAGTATAATAAGGATACTAATACGTTATAAATTGAACAAATGAGACAAAATTGTACCTGTCCCTGTCAATATCAGTTTCACCAGTGAAAATTAATCTAGATAAAAAAGTCTTATTAAGGTTTTTTTTTTTTTTTTGAGACGAAATCTCACTTTGTTGCCCAGGCTAGAGTGCCGTGGCTGTCAGCCTAGCTCACAGCAACCTCAAACTCCTGGGCTCAAGCAATCCTTCTGCCTCAGCCTCCCGAGTAGCTTGGACTACAAGTATGTGCCACCATGCCCGGCTAATTTTTTCTATATATTTTTAGTTGTCCAGCTAATTTCTTTCTATTTCTAGTAGAGACAGGGTCTCACTCTTGCTCAGGCTGGTCTCAAACTCCTGAGCTCAAAGGATCCTCCCGGTTCAGCCTCCCAGAGTGCTAGGATTGTAAGCGTGAGCCACCGCGCCCAGCCCTTATTAAGCTTTTAATCTGTAGTTTACTCTTGACACTTTAATCTCATATCTAGAGATTAATGGCACACAATAGGTGTCCAAAATGTTCTTTGAGGTCACTAACTCTCCACCCATCCATGGTAATACACCCTCTTTTGACTTAGTGGCCATAAATTATCTTTTCCTGGGGTCTTATCTCTCCAGAACAACAAAAAGGTTTATTAGTTTCTGTTTTCCGCATAGCACGCAGAGGGCCTTGCCCCCATAGTAGGCTCTCAAAAAAACATTAAAATTATTGGCTACCTTGACTCTTGAGGGTTCTGTTGAATCTTGGCTTCCAAAATATTCCCCTCAAGTCCAGGGTTGAAGACCTAAATGAGCTATCTATGTTACAGGATTCCAGTAAAAATGTCACCAGCCTACTTGTGTTAAAACAATTTGGTCAATGGCTAAAGGAAGCGGTATACACCTCATTTCATTTCTGTGCTTAACCCTGATCCTCATTCTTAAGAGACAAAATCCTGTCTCTTGTATATTAATTTACCTCAATTAATAAAAAACATCTTCTATCTCTTCAGAGACAGAAGCCTCGATTGCTCTAGCCTCGATTACTGGAGGACAAGAAACTCTTCCCCCTCAGGATCAGCCTCAGACCATGCTTCGGATGAAGGAAGCGCCCTGAGAACTGCCTTTCCCTCTCCGTGTCCACCCACCTACCCATCCCTTTAGCCCAGGACTAGCCTCCCCCCAGTTGCTGCCCACCCTCCTCCACTTCCTGCAGCCCTCTCTCCTTCATTCTTGCACTCACTGAGCACCTTCCCAGTGGCCAGGAACTGTGGTGATAAAAGCAAAAAGCCAGGATCTTCTTTGTCCTGAGGAAGGAACCCAAACTGAAAACCACCAAATCTAATGTATGATGGAATGAAACAAATGCCAAGCATGGTTCAGGCACACTAATGTGGACACACAGGAAGGGGAGAAGGAGGTAGAAAGAAGGTTGAAATAGCATTTGAGCTGGAAAGGGTTAAGTGGGAAAAAGCCAGGCAGAGTGTCCAGGTCTGCAGAAAGGGCAAGGGATAAAGGACCTAGTGTGAGCAGGCATGACAGAGGAAGGGCAACTGACATCTCTGGGGAATGAAAGGATGGAGAGGAAGGTGAGGCTAAGATGGGGGTAGCGTCAGGGGGCATTCAGTAGCCAATGCAGAGTTGTAGAAGCCTTCTGAACTGAGCCAGTCTGGCTCGAGAAAGAGACTAGAAACAAGCAAATCCTTAAGAGGTCTCTGAAGTAGCCCAGAGACCAGTCAACAAAGTCAGAAGGGAAAGTTGGTGAAAATGAATCCGGGGCTCTCAGCTGGAATAGCCAGAGTGTACTTACTAGTGCCATTGATCAAATCAGCAGGACAGCTAGTTCCATCCGTGGGCATAATGGGTGGGGGTGCTGCCAGCATCCATGAGTGGACACAGGCAGAGCCCAAGAGCCCATTAATGTTCCCCAGAGGCAGACAAGCATGTGGTCAAGAGCACAGTGCTCTCTGGAGCCAACTGCATGGCTTCAACCCCTTAGCTGCTACAAAAAAGTTAGTGATCCTGGGCAAGTTACTCTAGGCTTCAGCTCTTCACCAGTAAAACAGAGATGCTGAAAAACTCGTACTCACCTCATGGAGTTGTTGTAAATGCAAATAAGCTAATACATGTAAAGAGCTAAGAACAGTGCCAGGTACACAGTAGATGCCGTGTTTGCTCTTGAATTCCAAAGTGTCAGTTGGCAAAAGGTGAGCAAACAACCCCGTATGCTCACCTCTCATGCCATGAAACACTGTGCTTGTCCTTCAGGAGACAAGCGGTCCCACTGGGCAGCTAAACCTAAGCCTTCCATGTCCTCAGACTATAACCCAGAATATATAAGACAATGTTTTCACAAATGGATTTCAGAAGAGTCCAAATCAAAAGGCCTTTTCAAGAGACTGTAAAATTAAACTCAGTCTTCATCATTCTCTCCTAAATCTTCCCTCCAGCAGCAACTGAGAAAGATGCTTCCAAGATTTTCTGATTCTCTTCCTATTTCCTATCTAATTGCAGCTGAAATCCAGCAGCTTTGCTCACCTAAGCAGAGAGCCTAAGTAACTTACAGGTTCTGACACCTAGTGAGTTAAAGGCCTGATTCAATTCTGTCCCCACTGGTAACTTAGAGGAAATACACCCACGTGTCTCAGGGACATGTCACAGGCTGAAAGGTGGCTGCAAGGGTAGAGAAAAGAAGCTGACAGGACTGATGATTTTGCATTGTTGTGCTTAATCATCACAAGTCCATAAGTGGACAAAACTGCTGTTATCATTAGCATTTTACAAAAAGAAACGGGTTGTCCAAAGAGACTAAGGGGCCTAGGGTTAATGAGCCACAAAACAGGGATTAGAACTCATTTCCAGATACCCTGGCTAATGCCCTTTCCACTCTGGGACCAAAGAGATGACCCTCATTCCAAGACTGAGAGTGATAAACCTCCACGAAGTTTCCAGTCCTAGTGTCTTTTGGGTTGAGAACAGTAAATTTATAGAAGAATTCAAATGTCCTGGGGGTGAACTGAGAAGACATTGCTGAGATTACCGGACGACGGATCCTCCACCTTGTATTTTGGGACTTGCCAAGATATGATAGCTTTCCCCAGGAGTTAATCTTGGAAGTTAAGAAGTTGCCAAGACCCTGCCAGTTCAAAGACACATTTTTAAATAAACCGAATAAAGTGTAGAGCGGCGTCCCAGGAATGAGTGAGAGAGTAACAGAGGTTTACAAACATGGCAAAACTCAAGTCAACCAGCCACCCTCTGCTCCCTCCTTCACTCTGAGGCTGGGTAATGTTTTATTCGGAGGCTCATCTGCCATCACTATATCAAGATGGTAACCCGGCATCCTCTCCTTTGCCCTCAAGACCGCCAGAATGGGAATACGGGCAGGTTGCCCCACAGAACGATAATGTCAAGACATTTTCCCAAAAATGTGTTCCCACCAGACACTGAAATTTCAAGCATGTAATTGAGCAACGCTCAGTCATTGCCCCACAGCTCTAAAACAACCCCACCGCCCCTCCCCAGCTCATCCCTCTCCCTCAAATCCTAGCCAAGGCTCAGGCCGGGAGCCAATCCCCTAATCCTGGGCCTTTCAGAAACTGAATTCTGAAAGCGCCCCAGGCCCGGCCCCTGCCCGGCCTCATCCCCACCCCCATTCCTCCAGGCAGGGAGAGTGAGGATCCCCGCAGGGCCCTAGCGCTTTCTTATGTAAATGACCCGGCCGGGGCGAGAGCTCCGGTGCCCCGAGCTGCAGAGAGCTAGGTGGGCACGGACAGGTCCGGGCCTAGGGCAGGGAAGAAGCTAGCTTTCGGAACGACAAAAATCTCAAGGCATCTGGGAATGAGGGGCTGACCCTCTCTCTAAGTAACTATTAGGAGCAGACTATAAAGTAACAAAGTCCTCCCCGAGTCGGAGGCTGGCCCTGGAGAGGCGAGGCGGGGCGGTCCCGGGGCAGATCTGCGGTATGGGGATGGATAAACGCCCCTCAGTTCCGGGCGCCGCAGTTCCGGGAAGGGGGCGCGGCGGCCGGACTTCCTCTGCCCCTTTCCCTTCTTCTCCTGTCGGCTTCTCCCAAGCCCACCCCCGCAGGGCCGCGAGGGACGAGAAGGGGAACCGCTTGTGCCCTAAACGCGGTCCTTAAGCGCGCGGAAGGTGCCCAGCAGCCCCACGCGGCAGCGGAGCCTCCTCCCCCGGCCACGATTCTCCCCACGTGCTCTCGCCGGAACTCCGGCTGCAGAAGGAGGGCTGCTCCCACGTGGACCCAGCAATCTCGGACTACGTGCCGGGTGACCCGCCCCTCTAGAAACCGGAGAAAAATGGGAGGGGGAGAGAGCGCGCGCAGGACGGCAGGCAGGGAGAGAGCGGGCGGCGCGCGAGCCCAAGGCGCCTCGCACGCGCGCACACGCCTGCCGGTGCCCAGCAGACGTGGCTCTTCGCGCCCACGAGTTTCCCGGCTGCCCAGACTTTTTTCCGCGTCCTTGGCCCGGAGTGGAGAGAAAGCGGGTCCCCGCAGGGTAGAGGAGGAGAGTCCCGGAGACCACGCGACTTTTATCGGAAGCAAGCCAACTGCCCCCGCCCGCGCTGACTTACCTTCTGCACTTGGTCGTGGTTGAGCTCCGTGAAGAAGTAGGCGAGCAGATGGGAGGCAATCATCTTGTCGCGGCCCGACGGCGCCGAGTTGGGAAACCGAGGCGGGAGTGTATGCTGGGGAGGCGGGCGGCACGGTGCGACCGCTTTGTATCCGCGCTTGGCGGCCGGGCCGGGAGCGGAGAGTCCCGGCGGCACACAAAGAAGTCTAACGGCTACGGCCCGCCCGGCTAGAGAGGGTCTCGGATCTCTAGAGACAGGTTTTTGGAGTCGCAACTGCTAGACGGCGCCTAAGTATCACCCCCGGCGACGTGTCCGATTGTCCCACGTCAAGACGCTAACTTCAGCCACGGGATCACTAAGGCTCAACTTGAGAAGAATCGCAGCCTGGCTCCCCTAGGGCGATCGGACCTCTGGAGCGTCCACGCGCGATGCTCCTGCCGGCAGATCTTCTTAGCTGGGTGACACAGCGTAGCTAGCGGCGGCCCGGGACTCCTGCGCCGGAGTTTGGTGCAACAATGTGGCTTATTGAGGGGCTGCCGGCTCGCGGTCCGCCCGGTCAGTGACGTGCGCACGCCCATTGGCTGCGCGGGGAGGGTGTGTGCACCCGCGGGCCGCCCGCCGCCGCCGTGCAGCCAATCAGCGCGCACGGCCCGCAGGCGCGGCCGCTCAGACACCCGAGCCGGCCGGCTGGGGAGGCGCGCCAGAGCGGGGGGCGGGGCCGGACGCCCGGGATGGGACGTGTGGTCCGTGGCAGGAGGCTGGGGCGGAAAGGCGCATGAGCCACCGCCGCGTCCGGTTCTGCCATGGGTGGGGGGTGCATGATCGCGGACCCGGGGTGTGGGGCGACTGGAAAAACGGGTCACTGGACCAGCACAAGCCCTGTGAGGAGAGACACCATGTGGCACCTTGGGATCATGTGAGGGGCTCCCATTGCCGGTCACAAGTCCGAAGCATCCTTGCTCTTACCTATTGTGGCACAACCCGTCGGAGCAGTGCTCATGCAAAGTCAGCCGCCTTAGCTGCTACTTACTCTGTACCAGGCAATACGAAAGTGGCCCATTTAACTTTCACACCACTGATAGGATGTGGTTTTTACTAACCCCGTTTTCCAGTGAGGAAACTGAGGCACCGGGCCGTTAAAAGACGTACCCAAGGTCACACAGATGACAAGAGGCAGATAGGGAAAAGAACCATGTCCGTCTGACTTTAAGGCTCTATTCTCTTCCCCATTTTCCTCCCCTGCGGCTCTAAGAGCTAGGGAAATAGAAGGCAGGAGAGGAGCATTGTCTCCAGCTCTGGGACTGACGCTTGGGTGAACCGGGGTGGATGGCGAGTGTGCAACTGGCTGATCCTGGACGTGTGTGAGATGGGCTGGGGTGAGGCTTACAGATGCTGAGAGGAGAGGGAGCCCCAGCCACAGCTAATGCCTGGCACCAGACTCGATAGATAGATAGATAGATAGATAGATAGATAGATAGATAGAAAAATAGATAAATAGATAAATAGATAGAATGAAATACCGACTTTGGCAGACACAAGATTGGTACCAGTGGAGAATGACATGCCTGGGGTTGGAGTTTCTCTTTCTCACAAATAGCAGGGTACTGTCCACAATGTGTGTAGACTTCTTATACAAGTAATAAATGCTTGTTGTTGAAAAATAATAATGTACGGATAAACAGAAAAAAACAAACAAAAGCAGGCTCTCAGCAAAACGTCTTGAAAGCTATGTACCCTTGCCAGGTACACATCTTCATCCCTCCTCCTCTTTGGACTGGGTCCAAAATGCTTTTGCCGTAGTCACCATAAGGACCTACATGTTGACAAATCTTGTGTTCTCTTCTTTTCCCCGCCCTAGTCTTACTCTGCCTCTCAGGGATGTTGGGGACAGTCAATCACGTCCTCCACCTGGACACACCTTCTTCAGTCAGAGCAGGAACAGTGTGCTCTGCTGGTCTCTGGCTACCCTCACTGTGCAGGCTCCTCAGACCCTGTTTTCTCTGTTCTTAAATGCCAGGGTATTCCGGGGGCTGAACTGGTTACATTCTGTCCCTGGATGATCCCTCCCAGCCCTGTGACTGTTATATCATCTACACACTGATGACTCACAAAAGTAAATGTACAATGAGGACCTCTCCCAGAGCTGCAGACTTGTTTCTGCAACTGCCATTTGTCACCTCCACTGAAGTGATTAGCTTCGCACACTTAACATATCGAAAGCTGAACTCGAGTTTTCTTCCAAAATCTTTTCCTTCCCAGTTTTCTCAGCAAATGGCATCACCATCCACCCTAAGTAGTCCTTGATTCCTTCCTGCCCCTCCCCATCACATCCAGTCACTCATCAGCAAGCGATCTCCTCTGCCTGTAACATAGACCCTGTACCTGCCCACTTCTCTCCTGTCCTTGGACACCTCCTATCCATGCCACCAATAACTCAGCCAGAGCCCATGCCACAGTGTCCTACCTTGGGCCCTGGTTTCCATGCTTGTCTCCCTTCCCCTGGACCCCTGTAATCTCTTCACTCAGAAGCCAAGTGACCTGTTTAAAATGTAAACCAGACTATGTCTTTCCCTGGCTCAAAGGCATTTGATGGCCTCCAATCTTAGAAGAAAATTCAAACTCCTGGGTGTGATCACTAAGTCTTTTGCCTCCCTCTCCACCCCGTCCCATAAGACTTTCCCCAGTACTGCTTGGCATTCCCACTGGCATGCTTTCCTCAAAAACGCCAGTCTCCTTCCCAGCCAAGGGCCTTTGCTCATCCTTTTTCTTCTGTCTGGAATATTATTCTCCAGACCTGGCTCCAGCTGACTCTTTTCTCATTGAGGTTCAGCTCAGATGTCACCTCCTCAGAGGGCTTTCCCCTCACCAGTTTATCTCAAGTATTCCCCAAGTCACTACCACTTGGCATTGATAGATTTCCTATTTATACTCTATATGTTCCTTCCCTCTTCAGTAGAATGTGAGCTACATGAGGGCACGGTCTGCGTCTATGTCGTTCTCTCGTATTTTCAGTGTCTAAAATGGTGCTTGTCACATGGCATGCATGCAATAAATATTTATCACATTAATTAATAGAAGAAATTTTAGAGATAGCTATTGTTCACATTTTGTATAGCAAAACACATGCATATAGAGAGGGAGTGTATATTATTTCCCAAATCTTTTCCCACCTCTCTGTCTACCCTAGTTCACAAACTCAGTATCTCTCACCTGGTTGCCACAGCCCTATAACTGGGCTTCCCTCTTTCGATATGGAGACACCATCGGTATTAGGATATCCAACAGAGATTCTTAAAGCAGAAAGTGGTGTAATCAGATTTGCTTCTGTAGGGCAATAGCTGCCCTCCGTGTGGATGGGCGACCGACCGGAGGTCAGAGACCAGAGGCAGGAAGAGGCAGAAGCTGTGAAATAAGACTAGGACCCAAGCCAAGATGAGGGTGGAGCAGGGTTGCATGGGTTTAGATGTTGTGAAGTCTGAGATATAATGATGACTTTGGCTAGGAGCGAGGGATGCCTACTGCCTAGAAACACTTGGAAATTTAATAGCCCAGTGCTACAAAACTTGTCATCCCCAGGCAGGTGGGACCAAAGCCAGAAGGGTCAGGTCAGGTATGATTCCTTCTCAACACCATACTTTTAGTACGTTTTCTCCACTCCCCTCTCTGGTCCTGTCTCATGCAGACCAGAGAATAATCACAAGGTGCCTTAAGTACATATTATCTCCTAGGAAGTTCCCAATAATCTGGGGAGGTGGTTGGAGTAGGTATTATTACAGACCCCAATTTATACACAACAAACCAAGGGGAGTTACCCACACAGACTGTGGCTTGTTTCTTTGATTTTTCTGGCTCCAAACTCTATGCCTGGAGTTTATTATTTATTAATTCTCAGATATGTCTCTCCCTCTCTCTCTCTCTCTCTTGCACACACACATGTTAAAGAATGAAGAGATGGCCATGTAGTTTATACTCCACCACTTCAGGAAGGAAATCAATCAGCAAATATTTATTAAACCCTTATAATGTTTGGGACATTCTGCTCAGAGTAAAATACAAAAAGAAATGCAAGATGTGGTTCTTGCCCCTGGGGGATTAACTGTTTAGTCAGAGATATAAAGCTAACACATAAAACAAATATTACAGTATAGAAAAGTGTATCATTAAGAGCCAACATGTCTGCATCTCTATACATGATGGAGTTTTGGAGGAGGAAGAGACAGAGCCACAGGCCAGAGCTGGCCAAGGGTGGTCTGACAGATGCAAATGCCAGCTTTCTGATCTTACGCCAGGCTGGTGCTGGCGCTGGTCTCACATAGGACTGATCTGAGCCTGGCCACTGGGCTGCAGGAAGCTGTCCTGGGAAGAGACTACTTTGCCAAATGACCTCCAGCTGCCAAATATTCCTTTTTCTGATTAGGATTTACCAAGTTTGCAGCATTATTGTAAGTGATGGGATTATGTAGAAAAATTTAAGACTGAGGGTGAATCTGCCCTGAGTGTAAATACTTACCACTCCTTACATCCTGTTATCTTTAAAATTGGGACCTAATGGTCTGGATAATCCCTTTTGTCTCCTAGTTCAATTCTAATGTATGAACTTGAGGGATTGGGAAAGAAAGGCATTTTAAACAGCAGCTAAAATAGAAAAATGGAAGCCACAAGTTTACACAACAACCTCATTTTATCTGTCCAAGTTGCAAACAGAATCCATTCAAGCTAGTTTACACAGAATACAAAAATTCATTGGAGAATATTAAGTCACTTGCAGGATCTTCAGGAGGGCCAGAGATCAGCTGACCAGAAATCATGCCCAAGTTCTACCATCAAACTCTGCCAGTGGAAATGCTATTGCTATGGCCACTGGGCTGGTGTCTCTGACTATACTTCTGAAGCTGGGCATGGGATGCTACCGCTAGGACAGGACATAGCCACCTTTGACAGCTGGATGTCTGTCTCTCAGCACTTTTGATAGACAGAATTCTGCATAGCACTCCATCTTTATGCTGTCTACTTCCAAACTGACATTTTGTAGCTGGTTGTCAGAACTTGGATCACATGCCCATGTCCTAGTTGCAAGGAAAGCTGGGAAATTGAGCCCTGAGAGTGAGGATTCATAACGTAGAAGAGTCCTAAATCATAAGAAAGATGTTCAAAGGACCTGGAAAATCCCAAAGCTTGATAAACATCCACCACATTCAACAGTCATTGAATGTGTTATACTGCGAAGTTGAAAATGCCCCTAACAAATCGTCTTTCTAAAATCCAAAATACATCAAAAAATATTGAAAAACAGGACATCTGTACTCAATGGCAGTTAAATTAGGGGCAAAGCAGTCAGTAAGCAAATCCACAGCAGGAAAACTGGCTAGAAATGAATTGACATGGAACTGAATAGTTCATCTTCTTCACACACAAACTCTAACCTAGCACCTGTCCACAGATGCATTCAGTGTCACACTAGATAAGGAAAAGACCACTATGGAATATTGCCGGGGGTCCCCTCCCAGGCCATCCCAAATGTGAGAACTGCTGTGTCTGATCCTCTCATCCTGATGGGCATGGGGCCATACGTATTTCCCTCGAACAGTTTGCCTGAGAAGGACATGGTGGCATTCTGAGGCTGGCATGGGAACACAGCGTGGTCCTGGGCCTTTCTGAGCCCTAGTTTCCACTTCAACAAAGTGGAGATCATGAGGTGGAATGTGCAAAACTTTCAGTTCAGAGCCTGGTACCTAGGAGATCCTGAATGCCGGTTTTCTAAACACATTGCCCGTAATATCAAGTCCTCTGTGCAGTAAGAACTCAGTGATTTTAAAAAGTCCAAGTGGCAGGAATAGCAAATGTCGAGTCTCGAGGACATGGGAGAGACTGGTTTGTTCCAAATGGAAAGGCAGTGCTCTGGTTTAGAGAGATGATTTCAGCAGGGAGGAGGCTGGGCACGTAGACAGGGCTCAGCTGAAAGAGAGGTAGGTAATAGGATCCCTTCAGGGCTTAAAGACATAGCGCCCAGGCTGGAAGCAATTTGGAGGGCAGATTGGTGGGGAGCAAAACCAAAGTCCTGAGAAAGGATGCTGAAGGCCTCCACTAGACTTACAGCAGAAGCACAGAGAACAGGAGAAAGAAGTTAGAAAAATGTAAGAGGTAGCCTGAACGGAACATGAGAAGTTACTGAATATAAAGGGTAGAGAGAAGGGGAAGACTCCAAGATAGTGCTTCTCAACCTTGCTGCTCTTTGGCACAGAGTGTACCAAGGGGTGGGGGCAGTTAAGCCCAGGTACAGGCAATGAGGTGTGCCTTGCTGTAGAGAATTTATAAATAATAACAGAAACTTTAGTCAGTCTATTTTTTTAAAAATCACCATAGGTTGGCAATTCTAAACAATATCAATGACAAAATGCTCCTTGCTGGATTACAGCCCACTGCACCCAGGGTACCCCTCCCTTCCTGCTCCTTGGACACGCACCCTGTTAGAACCACCTAAAGAGCCTTTAACAATCCTGATGCTGAATTAAAAATCAGTAGATGTTAATGTCATATTTTCTTCCATTATAATAGTGAACAAAAAGATAAAATTCCTGGGAACTTCGACTGTTCAAGGAACTCAGAAGAAAACTAGAACAAGTAAGGAGGCCTACAGTGCTTCACGAATTTCACTTCCTTTTAGGTTAATCTGTAAATTGTAAATGCAATCCACCTAAAGATAATGGATTTTAAAAAAATAAACAGGCTGATTCTAACATTGATATGGAAAAGCAAACAAGT
Source organism: Avahi laniger (assembly GCA_963575035.1). Taxonomy (NCBI): domain Eukaryota; kingdom Metazoa; phylum Chordata; class Mammalia; order Primates; family Indriidae; genus Avahi; species Avahi laniger. The sequence goes on from CAUYSK010008533.1 coordinate 47,907, forward strand.
AGGACTAATCCTCAAATTCCTGCAAACCATGGCAAGAACCTTGTTCATTTGCTTTTTGAATATTAGATTGGTAATGCCATCTAAAAAAGACTAAAAACCTAAATGCCTTAAGAGAAAAGATCTATAAAAGAGTCTCTATTGAGCAAAGTTAAAAGACAGCCTGGACAAAAATATATATCAAATACAAAAGGCTCATTTTCCTAATATAGAAGGAGATTCTTAAAATTATTAAGAAAAAGAAATCCAAACCATGGGTAAAGAACACAGAGAGTTAATAGGAAAAGAACAAATGGCTATTTGATATATGAAAAGATGATTAACATCACCCAGAATAATGAAGATGCAAATTTAAAATATACCGACATACCACTTTTTGCCCATTAGCTGGACAAAAATCAAATAATGATACACCCTACCAGGGGAAAAGAGGCACTCTTTAAAGTGAACAGATTTCCCTAAGAGGAAATGAAATTCATGAAGCACTGTTAAGCCTCTTTACTTATTCTAGTCTTCTGAGTTCCTTGTACATTTTGAGTTCCTAGGCATTTTGTCTTTTTGTTCACTATTATAATGGACAGATACATTGCAGGTGGAAGAATTCAGCCTCCATGAGGTCAATTCCACACTCTCTGTCAATTACAAGTATACCTGCCCCTTGACCCAGCAATCCCATTTTTCTTACAGGTATACCCACACATGTTGAGTTTACCCACTGCAACATCCTTTGCCGCAGAGACTGGGACCAACCTCGATTCTATCCTCTGGGGACTGGTTAGGTAGAGTGCATCCACACTGTTACTTGGCCACCATATAAAAAGAAACAAAGAAGCTGTAAGTATTAATATAGAATGATCTATAAGATACAGTTAAGTCAAAAAAGCAGGTTGTAGAATCATGTACATAGAAAGTCACCACTGATGTATAAAAAGTAACTGAAAATAAAACAAACATATACTTGTGCAGAGTCATAAACTATCCTCTAGGTAGAGGAACTGGGGAACTGGGAGACAGGCATGGAGAGAGACTTTAATGTGTAGTCTTGTACCAGGTGCAAGTATTATCTATTCGCAAGAAAAATGCAATTAAATTAAGAAAAGAACTTACTGGCGTGAAGGTAGCACAATCGAGTGGAAACCACAAAAGGTTGGGAGTAAAGACACCCAAATACACCAAAAATTTAAATTTAAAAATTAAAAAAAACAATTTCCCAGGCCACATCTGAATCCAACCACATAAGAATCTCTGGGGGTCGCAGACTCAGGCATCAACATTTTTTAAAGGTTCCCAGGCTATTCCAATGTTCAGCCAATGGTAAATACCAGGACTCTAGCATCTCCGGGTGTTTGGGTTCCATGGCTTGGGATATCCGTTGAATCTGTCTTAGCATCTAAATCTGACTCCTCCGCCCTCTAAGAGCACCAGTTGAATCCTCTGCATTTCTCTGATCCTGTATCGTTTCCTGCAGCAGCAGCATCTCCTGCCTCATGCAGACAGCAGGAGCTCAGTGTCCTTCTTATGAACTTGCCAAAAACCCAAGTAAACTTCCTAACCTCCTGGTCCCTTTGTTGATGGGCAACATATTGCTTTTAATTAGGAAGGCACTTGTCTCAGCAGGAATGAGCCGGGCCGTTTGTGGCAGTCCCAGGAGACTGAAACTCCTCTCTCTGTGCCACTGTCTTCCAGTGACTTTAGTTGGGATGGTTTCAGATGCAAGATGCAAGTAACAGAACACCCTGCCTCCAACAATAGGGATATTTGTTGTTTCAAATAAAAAGCTGCCCAGCAGCGGGCCGGGATCCAGGCCGGTGCGTCAGAGCTCTGGCCCTACTTCTCTGAGAACCTCCTGGCGTTGTCTCGCTCCCTGAGTTGGCTTCATCTTAAAACTGGTGGCGAGACGACTGCACAGTGCCCAGGTTTCCACCACAAATAAGATCCAGAGAAAGAGAAGGAACTGTCTCCTTCTGGATTTCTTTTTATGAGGAAAAACTTTTCCCGAAACCCCTCAGCAGTGTTCTTTTCCCATAATCTCCTTAGCCAAATTGTCACATAGGATGACACATAGATAGGGTAACCCAGATGGACAGTTTACAAATTGGTGGTCTAATCACAATAGAATATATGGATCTACATTTCCATGTTAGTCAGTGAGGCAAACATTCTTTATTTAATATTTACATTTCTGCATAACTAGTAGGCTGGCACTCAAAATGGCCACAGGACACCTACTTATTGGTCACTGGTCCCAGAACATTACAAAATTGCTTCTCTAAATCTTATCAGAGAGGAAAATATGACATCACTACTGGTAGAATTTTAGCCATCAGGGAAAATGTGGGGTCAGCTGCTCACATGTGCAACGTTGGTTGATATCTCAAGGAGACACGGGAGTTCAGGGAGTTGAGATTAAAGTATCCACTAAAACATCCAAGGGAACAACATATCCCTATTCTTTGTCTTTTGCTGAGACAGTTATTTATCCAATATCACTTTGGACTGAAACAAAATCAGTAATTACAAAGGCTAGCTTTCTAGGGCAAAGATCAGTGTTGACGTGCCCTTGTAGGAATTATGTATGTATGTATATGTTTCTGATTGCTATACCTTTGGAAAGGTCTTGGGGACTAATTCATGCCTGCAGAACAGGTGCAGACAGCTAGTGTCATCAGGACTCAGACACCCACCCAGCCACCCCACCCCACCCCTGCAGACAGGCATCCGCTGATTTCTGAGCCAACATGACTCTGTCCTAGAGTTCTCTTCTAACACTGAAAAATGAGGTTAATTAATCCTATGGCTCATATCCCTATAAGCTGTAGTCACCGCCTATGGTGATTTTAGTTCTATTCACCAAATATTTCCAGTCCTCCTTCTAAGTTCATGGTAAGATGACACAATCCTACCTTTAAAGTTACATGTGGTCATGTGATTTGCTGTGGCCAGTGAAAAATTCAGCAAGTACACACAAAGAAATTGAGCTCTGGCTATCACGGAAGTGCTGAGATAGAGCCTCCGTCAGCCTGGATTCCCTAAGAGAGGACAACATGAAACTGAGTCTCCATCACGTAGCATACACAAGAAACCTTTTTAGTTTTAAGCCACTGTTCCTTCAGTAGGAGCTGTCTTGTCCTGACTGATACAATACTGAAATGCTGGCACTCCTCCAGCCGTCTGCCTCCTCCTCCACCTCCTCCCCGCGGCGCCCCGGTTCGCTCTCTTCCATCTAACTTCCTGCTTCTCTTTCACATCCCCATATCTGGAGTCTTATATTTTGACATTTAATTTTTTTTTCTTTTTTTTTTTTTTTTGAAACAGAGTCTCACTCTTTTTGCCCAGGCTAGAGTGCCGTGGCGTCAGGCTAGCTCACAGCAACCTCAAACTCCTGGGCTCAAATGATCCTCCTGCCTCAGCCTCCCGAGTAGCTGGGACTACAGGCACGTGCCACCATGCCCGGCTAATTTTTTTCTATATATTTTTAGTTGTCCAATTAATTTCTTTCTATTTTTAGTAGAGACGGAGTCTCGCTCTTGCTCAGGATGGTTTCGAATTCCTGAGCTCAAACAATCCGCCCGCCTCGGCCTCCCAGAGTGCTAGGATTACAGGCGTGAGCCACTGAGCCACTGCACCGGGCCACATTTAATTTTTCAAAGAGCCTCAGATGTAAGTGGTTCGCTATTCTCCAATGCATAGCACACTCTCATTGGTCCAGGCAAAGCCCCTGTATTTGTAGTTGATTTATTTTCATTTTCATTTTTTTCTTTTTACCCTCCAACCCTGATACCTGTACCCTTTCTCCTTCCCAGCCCTCGTCCTAGGCCAGTATTCTAATACATTTGATATAGGACTTTAAATGCACATGTCTTCAAGCTCTTAAAATGAGTTTTGTATGCTTATGTTTTTAAATTAAATAAATCATGTGCAATTTAAAAAAGAAATTAGAAACCTTTCTATGAGGTCTTGCGGTGTGTCTTCTCCTGATGAAATGGCTAAAATTTATGACTCCATATGGATATGTATTCCTATATACGTGAATATAATACCTATAATTATCTGAACTGGCCTCACTGAGTCTCTTTTTTTTAAAACCAAAATAATCCAAAGAACACACTCCCTCATAGGGTGGTTGTGGGGCCTAAATGGGAGCAGGATGTGGTGTCTACATGTCCCCAGCCCAGCGCTCCTTACAAGCATCAGAACCTGTTTTGGAGTGGTTGGCACTGGACTGAATGAAGAGTTATTCAGGCCAGAGTTAAGGATTCAGCCTCCATATGGCCCAGTTAGCTTTGCCAGCTACCAACACCAGCCCTAACACTAGCCTAAAAAACTGTTGTCACTGCTTTGACACAATAACAAAATTAAAGAGTTTAAAGCATGATGCCAGATATGCCTAGACAGACCAATGGACAGAGTAAAAAGCCCAGAAACAGACCCAGAGACATGCAAGGGTTCAGTATATGATAAGGTTCTGGTTTTCCAAATCATCAGGGGAAAGAGGGATTTAGCAAATAAATGGTGTTGGAACATCAGGGTGACCATCTGGGAAGAAAAATTAATTTGGATTCTTATCTTACTGCTTATAACAAATTCCAGATGGAACAAAGATTTATATATAAAAAAATAATTAGAAAAAATCATGGGAGAATTATTGTAATAACCTCCAATTAATGCTTTCATAAGCTTCACACAAAAACCCAGATGTCTTCAAAGAAATCTGAATTGAACTACATTAAAAACTATTTTAATTCCTCAAGATAAACCCACCATAAACAAACTTCTTTAATATATAAATAACTTTTACAAATCAATAAGAACATGACCATTTGAAAAAATGGGCAAGAATATGATGAGCTCATGGAAAGGAAATACAAATGCTCTAAGCATATGAATATATGCTTGAGATCAAATAAGAAAATACAAATTAAAATTACAATGAAAATGCATTTTTCAGTTTATAGATTGGCAAAATTTAAAAAAGTATGAATTGTGTTGATAAAGTTATATGGAAACAGGCATTCTCATAAATTACTTCAGAGGACAATTTGACAACCTCTATCAAATTAAAAATGAATATATCCTTTGATTTCTAGGAACTTATTCCCAAATATACTTTGTGTAAAATTACATATGCCATTTTCTTAATACAAATTATGATTTTTCCAAATAAAAAAATGCTATATAGCTATAAAAAGTTAGAATACTTTTGGATTACTGACGCAGAACATATCATTTGGAGAACAGGGCAATGTGCAGAACAATAGAAAAGAATGTGGGGAGAGTGCAGCTATATGCATGTTTTTAAATGCACAGAAGATCTGCAGGAAGTTATTTGAGGAACTCAGAGGGGAAGTAGGGCAGCGTGAGCATGGGAAACTTAAGATTTTATGTTTACCTTTCATGCTCATTGAATTTCATAGTATGTTCATCATGATAAAATGTAATGAAATTTTGAATAATAATAAATATATATGCATTAATATATTAAATGTAGTTTTTCCAGCAGTAACTTTGGTGTCCACTGAGTTGTGGCTTTAATTTCTGTTGACCGTATATATAAAAGTTTAAAACAAAAGTAGAAAGAGATTACAGAGAAAGGGGTCTGTCTTTATCCATCAGAGCATGAGAAATGGTTCTCCCTCCCTCTTGAGAGAGAGCTACGTGCAGCCTCAGAGAGTGGGCATTGGTGACATGCTGATGGGTAGACACCTGTGCCGGTCAGCAGGGGCAGGCAGGCAGCAGGGCTCTCTAGGTGAGATGTCCAAAGATCAGGAAGAAAGACAAGAGCACGGGTGTGGTTGATTCAGCAGTCACGCCCCAAGTCAAGAGACAGAATGCCTGAGACCCCTCTGAAACACTGGGACCAAAAAGAAAGGGCAGCCTTCTCGGCACAGAGAAGGAAGCAACAAAAAAGTAAATAGTGAAGGCAGAGCACAGACACTTGAAAGGGCAAAAAATACCGGGGTAAGGAGCTGCAGTGTTGGAGGAAGGAAAAAGGCAGAGAATTCTGATCTCTCTTCCCTTTGTGTGTCTGGTGATTATATTCAGAGATAAGACCTTCAACAAGGACCACACAGGTTGAGTTCACAGTCAGGATAATTATAGTGTGTTAATATTTATCCCCACTTAAAGAACCATCAGCACACAGTTCTAGGAGCTTTAACAGATGGGCCTCCCAGAGAAGCACCTGCGTGCCATGCCCTCAAGCCTGGAGTTCTCTCAGAATTAGTGTCATACTGCTGCTTAATTCTTTCCCACCTAGCCCTGTAAGATCCTGTTCCCCTTGCCCTATAGGTTTCATGCATTCATTCATTCATTCAACAAGAATTTATGGAGTCCCTATAATGCCAAGCAATGTATCAAGCCCAGAGATACAGTAATTAACATGAAAAGTATGATTCTTACTTGTATGGAGTGTATAGTCTATAGAGGAGACAGACATTAAAAAAGTAAAAACCCAAATAAATATGTACTACAGACTGTGATACATGCTTCGAAGGAAAAAATGTGGTGCTCTGAGAATGAGAAGCTAGCAGACAATTTTAGATTACCTGGTTAGGAAAGAGAGCTGCCTTGATGCACAGCTCAGGGGACGTTGCTCACTGAAAACACAATATGCACGGCATCCCCAGATGCCGGCCAGGCACAGTTGGGGCCAGCAGCCTCCTGGGAGAGGGAACAGCATGTGCAAAGTCAATGCCGTCCTCTCCCCCTTCATTACCCGCCCGATTCCTACTTAGTCTTTAAGATGCAGTTCAGTTGTCACCTTTTTGTCCAACCCAAGTTCTGTCTTATCCTAGACAACTTCAACCATGAGGTTGATCCATTCTATGTCTGCATTCAGACACAAGCTCCTTGATCTTAGGGTTCATTTCCCAGATCCATATCAAATTTTGTATCCTACAAACACATAATGCACCATTCACGTCTAGGAGCCTTCCCATCACTGCACTCATCACCTTGTCTTATCATTGTCTGCTTCTGTGACCACCGACCTCTAAAAGATGAGGGGTTTCTTAGAAAAAAAGGACTGGGTTTTATCCAGCTTTGTGCTCTCATCACATAGCAAATTCTATGTGCTCAATAAATATTTGCTAAATGAAAATGTGATTTTTTTCCAGCTACTCAACTATGATAGTTAATTTTATGATATTTAATTGTAAGGACTTCCATTAACTCAATGAGGCCTACCCACATTATGGAATGTAACCTGCCTTCCTCAAAGTCGATTGATTTAAATGTTAATCATATCTGAAAATAGTTTGACCAGATACCTTGGCACCTTAGTCTAACCAAGTTGAAACAGAATTAACCATCACTGACCTCAACTTAAAAAAAAAACAAAAAACAAAAAAAAAAATCAACTTTCTTTTATGTAAGTAATAAATTTTACTTGAGAAAAAGCTAGAAAATACAGATTTTTAAAAATCTGTATCCTTACAATCTAGACATAATTACTGTAAATATT
>CAUYSK010008534.1:0-41996 GCA_963575035.1 Avahi laniger
TTGTAGTCCCAGCTACTTGGGAGGCTGAGACAGTAGGATTGCTGGAGCCCAGGAGTTTGAGGTTGCTGTGAGCTAGGCTGATGCCACGGCACTCGCCCCAGGCAAAAGAGTGAGACTCTGTCTCAAAAAAAAAAAAAAAAAGAATAAATCTTTGGGTAGGTGTAGGTGGAGGGGAGAGCCTAGGGTGTGGGGTGTGATACAAGCAAAACTCGGGAAGCAGGCAAGTCCGAGATGTGGCTGGTGAGACCTGGTGCACAGGCCAGTGAGGCTGGAGGGGAGGTTTCTAGAGGAAGATGATGCTCAGAGTTAGGCTGGGGCAATGAGCAGGCTTCCCAAGCAACCCAAGGAGCTCAGACATTGTGGGTTGGGATTCCCCATCAGATCCTACTCCCCACTCACTTTGTCCACACCATACTCTCAGAGTATTCCACAACCACAGAGGAGCAAATACCTGATGTGACGACGGGTCAAAAGGAAAGTAAATATCAGGATTTCTCATCAGTCAGTAATATTTACTGACCAGTCACTATTCAGAGAACCTGTGTTACGAGCTAACTTACTGCTTCCCAAGAACAGAAAGGCAGCTTTGACCCGAACATCCGGCGGCGAGGACTTTCAGCAATGCACACGATAAAGCTGTAAAAGGAAAATTCAAGGACAAATTGCAATTCCTCTTACTGTTGGTATATTATGATTTCCCTTCTACTACCATTATGTATATATAACTGAGACTTGTTAAATTAGGAATTAGGGTAAATAAGTGTTGCCTCGAATCTTTAATCAAATGTGATTTGGGGAGGGGCCATTCACTAGAACATGTGGTTAATTTCCAAACAGCTGGTAGACAGTGCCCTACCATTTGAAATTGTTTAACAATGATATCTTTCTTTGGAGATATTCTCAAGATAATAATTTTATAAGGGGGACTGGAATGTACTCCTGAGTACAGGGTAAGTCAACTTCGGATTACTGGCCCCAGAGAAGCTGAATATCCACTTGGCAACCTTTTAAAATGAAAAGGCTATTCAGACTACAGCAGAACAGCGCTCTCTTCCATTGCCTGTTCTGTTGGAGTCCATGGGCTTTCCACTCTACCTACAAGTAAACAGTCAACAGCATTTCCTAGTGACCCTCAAAAGGCATTGCTGTTAATCTATCTTTTCCCATTATTTCTCTGGACAAAACATCAAGCAAGGGACAAACAATGCTTGTTAAAGTAGAGGCAGATCCCAGTGAAGATGGCTTGTATCAAAAAGACGGCAATAACACATGCTGGTGAGGATGTGGAGAAAGTGGAACCCTCATACACCATTGGTGGGAATGTAAATTAATACAGCCACTGTGGAGAACAGTATGGAGGCTTCTCAGAAAACTAAAAATGGGACTATATGATCCAGTAATCCCACTGGAGTTGGGCACATATCCAAAAGAAAGGAAATCAGTATCTTGAAGAGATATCTGCACCCCCATGCTTACTGCAGCTCTATTCATAATAGCCAACATGTGGAATCAACCCATGTGCCCGTGGATGGATGAATGGATAAATGTGGTATACACACAACGCAATATTATTCAGCCATAAAAAGAACAAAATCCTGTCGCTTGCAGCAACATGGGTGGAATTGGAGGTCATGATGTTAAGTGAAATAAGCCAGGCACGGAAAGACAATATCGCATGTTGTTGCTCATATCTGGGAGCTAAAAAAGGTGAATCGCATGGAAGCAGAGAGTAGAATGGTGGTTGCCAGAGACTGGGAAGGAAAGGAGGGGGATGAAGGGGAAAAAAGGGATGTAAATGGTTTTTTTCCCACTGAACTGTACACTTGAAAATGGTAAAGTTGGTAAATTATATATACGTATTTTTTTACTCAATAAAAGAAGACATAAACCAGAAGAAAAAGTAGAAGCAGAAATGCCAGGGGGAAGCCAGGCAGCAGATGAATCAGCACCAGCAGCAGCGGCAATACCCTGTTCAGATGGTAAGGAGAAATAAATGAAGACCAACCAGATGAAAAAAGTCGAAAGCAGTTTACTCAGAGCTTGCTACAGCAAGGGAGTCGGCCACCACGACTTGCGTTTTGGCAGAGGCTTGAAGGCAGGCACAGCAATGGGAGAGAGTTACAGTGGAAAAAGGGAGGGTTCAGGAGTGCCCTGGTTCGGGGCTGCCAGTGCGGAGGTGGCTCCCTAGGAGGGGACATCCTGTGGGGTCGGTCGGGGCATATTTGGCTTTCTCTGGTTGGTTCTAGGTAGGAAGTGAGGACAAAAATTAGGGAAGCTGTCAGATATTAACCAAGTCCTGGCCATCTGGGGCCTATTATTTCGGAAGTTACTGTTTAGCTTCCTGAATTGCTACTCGACATAGCAGTTTGACGGTCTGCAAGTCTGACTCACATGCAGGCTGGCTTTCTAGGCTGTTCACTGCAGAGAAAGGGTTGGTTTCCTGGGCACGTTGCTGCAAGTTGTGGGTCAGAGCTCCATTTTTGCATGAGGTCTGGCCATTGTCCACGGTCCACTCAGTCTCCCTCTGTTGGCAGGCTCCCCGGAGCATCACAGCTCCTCCTCAGGATGAGACACCGCACGGCTTCCCCCACTCGTTCCTTCCACTTGCCAGCCCGGCCCCTCGGCTAAGGCCCACCAATGCTGGATCTTCCCTTTATTTTTCCTTCACTGTAACATCTCTCATACACCTCCTATTGGAGCAAGACCTCTCCTTCATATTTAAAACCCCTTGAAATCACCTCCATGCAGTCTCTGATGCCATCCCCCCCTCCAATGTTCTAATCCCCCTTTCCATCCTATAATTTACATGTCATTTGCCTATTTACAGGTACATGCACTACCATATGGTATTGGCATAAGTAACAGTGACTATGTTTGTTTCCCAAGACTGTTCAAACCCTGGGATAGTGCCACAGACAGAGAGGTGCTTAATGAATGATTCTGAAGGATCAATGATTGAACTATGCCTTATCAAAACCAAGAGGAAGGTCAGCCAATTAGTTGGAAGAGTTTCATGTAACCTGCATGACCTCAGATGATATCTTTCTCTTCTCAGGCCCTCTTTTTTTTCAAATTTAGAAACACAGTAAAGGCATTTTCAGAATTGTGTGCATCCTCTACATTTGGAAAAAAAGTTTCCCAGCCCTGTTTGAGGAGTGGTAAAGTTATTTTCTTATATATGTATAAAAAACATATTTACATATATAAAATATATAATAATCTATGATATATATAAACATAAAATAGTATTTAATAGTTAAAAGTGAGAGTTTAATTAAATCAGTGTCTGGATCACATGTGAAATCCTATTAAACTAAAGCCACACGGCAAATAACAAAAATGAAACAGGCCTTCCACATTCACAAGCAGAACTAAAAAATAGGCTGGGAGCAGTGGCTCATGCCTGTAATCCCAGCATTTTGGGAAGCCAAGGTGGTAGGATCACTTGAGGTTAGGAGTTTGAGACCAGCCTGGACAACATAGTGGGACCCTGTCTCTACAAAAAACTTAAAAATTAGCTGGGTATGGTGGCACATCCCTGTAGTATCAGCTACTTGGGAAGATGAGACTGAGGCAGGAGGATCACTGGAGCCCAGGAGTTTGAGGCTGCAGTGAGCTGTGATCACACCACTGCACTCCAGCCAGGGCAACAGAATGAGATTCTGTATCAAAAAAGAAAAAAAAGAACTACACAATAAACTGGTTAAGTATAATAAAGGTGGATATATCAGCATCTCACATGACAATGCCCCTTACCTAGATTAGATCAACTCCTGAAACACCTCGGATCTTAAAATTATCCACCATGAAAGCCTGATGTGGCCTGAGCTTTTGCCTGATACCCCAGTTCTATCACTATAATTATGTCCCATTCAATTAAAATAAATGGATTTTTAAAAAACTGTCCATTGTGAAATTTTCCAATACTTCTTTGGTCAAGGTCAGTCTCTGCTATTTTAAAACAGCAGCAATGCATGAACTAGCGCTCTCTGTTGAGATATTTGCCCAATTTATCTGAGTCCAAATTCAAGATTCAAAAAGAATGGTCAGAAGGGGCATTATTTATAAACACCAAATCTGAGGAGTGTGAAACTACTCTGTTGATTTTCTAAGTCTCAAGATTTTAGTTTCTGTTCTCTTGATCTCCTCTGAAATCCTGTCTTGAATACAAAAACCCATCATCTCCCTGGAACTCAGCCAAGGGCCAGACAGGATACAAATAAAAAATACCACTTCTCATTTGCAATATTCTTAACAGTTTACTAATCAGCTCATACACTGAAGTCATGTGGGCCCCAAACCATGGGTGAGATATCATCAAACATGTGCGGAGTTCTATCTCTTAAAAGATATCAGTCATGGAGGAGACCAGACCAGATGAGCAAAAGGAAAAGAGAACAGATGAGGAAGAGGAGACAAGACCGGAGGAGGAAGAGAACAGACCCGACGAGGAAGAGGAGACCAGACTGGATGTGGAAGAGGAGATGAGACCAGAAAAGGAAGAGAGTACTAAGTTCCTAATATGCAATATCTCATTCAGACCTCATGAACCGTCCTATAAGACAGAGATTGTTCTTTATTTTGTTTACAGAAGAGGAAACTAAGGCTTAGAGAAGTTATGTGATCTGCCCAAGGTAACACCTTAACTCATGAAACTGAGAATCCAAACCAGGCCTGACTCCAGAGTCTCTGGTCTTAGCCATTATCCAAGTCGGATACCTTCTTTCTGCCTATATGGTGGTTCCCACAGCTTCCTCCAAAGGTGTCCTCAGGCTGGCCCTGGAGCTGAGCGACAGCTGCTGTCCCGATGATTTCCAACCCCAGATTTTATTTTTATTGTGGATGGGGGGAGGGACACAGTCCTGGGCTGAAGGGCAGAAATTGGGCTTCTTGTGCTGTTCTTTCTCTGGACACAAGATGATGAACTCTCAGCAGACATTTCTTGCACTAGGCCTCACTTGCCCCATCGGTAACATGGGAAGAATCATCCTACTCCTGATGCCTGCCAAAATTACTCTTTCTTGAGATCATATATGAAAGAAATCTACATAAAGGATTAGCATTTATTAGACTATGTATAGATCTAGTCCCCAACCAAAGTTCCAGACTTAATTCCCAAAAGTTCCCAGCAAACTTAGAAAACCTCCAAAGGATCCTTACCTCCCTGCCTTTGTGCGTGCCTTTCCATGTATCTGAAAGGCCTCCTCATCTTCACCTACCATAATCCTACCTATCAAAAGGCCTAGTTCATAGGCTTCCTCCTAGAAGGTGTTGGTGGATAGCTGTCCTTGAAGTGATCCATTTCTCCTGTCTAATCTTTGTCTGTAAGCACTTAAGGCAGGAATCACTCCTAGCCTTACCATATAATTACTGATGTATAGGACATCTCCTCTATGGAGCACATGTGATGGTTTTTGCTTCCCTAATAGCTTCACTCCCTTTTAGTAACAGCAACTTGCTCTTCCTCTGGTGAACAACCTTCCCTCACTTTTAATCCATATGATTTGGATGGGATCAACCCCACTTCCAAATCCAGAGGAAGGCATGTGACGTAGGCCTATTCAGAGTTACTATAATGGGTTCAATGAAGGGCAGGTCACTCAATTAAAACCACTGAGAATTACTCCTAGGACTTTTGCTAGGACCATTGGCATAAAAAGCTCTATTTTTGCTACAATTGGATGTAAAAATGCAACTGCGAGGGGCTTTCACATGGAAAAAAAAAATTCCTAAGGATGAAATCTCCTGAGAGCAGGTTATAGAAAGAGACCTAATGTGGAGGAAAACATTGTTGGAAACCCTTGGATCTTAGATTCAGCCATTCCTGAAACTATTAATAGAAGCAACCTGCCTAGGACAAATAAATTCTGTCCCCTACCCATATTCTTTTTTTCCTTTTAAGCTAGTTTGTGTTGGGTTTCTATAATGTAGAATAGAAAGATAGGAACACATCCTCGATCTGTTTATGAACTTTAAGGGGCCAAAGGCATGATCTTTCTAACCTTACATCTCTTAGCATGGTACCTGGTAAGAGAGAGGGTCCTCGGGGTGTGATGATTGATTGATTCAATCTCACTTTCCCTGAGCACCTACAATGAGCTGAGCTAAGCACTGGAACCACAAGGAATAATTAGACATAGTCTTTGCCCTTGAGGAATTCTGAATTTAGTACAAGGAGGAGGTATGAAAATGAACACTTTATAATATAACTTAGGCTATAATAGAAATCTGAGCAAATTTTTGTGGGATTCCAGAGGGTTGGAGGTTTGGGAAGATGGGATGTGGAAAGGCTCCTCAGAGGAGGTGACGTCTGAGTCGAGTTCTTAAAGAACAAATAGAAGTTCCCAGGCAGAGAAGCGGGCATAGGCAAAAGGTGTCCCAGGGATGAGGTATTCCAGGTGGAGAGAACAAGATTATATATTAATAATTATAAAATTAATAATAATAAAAAACCTAAATGGACATGTGGGAAGTACTAATGAAGGTTTTACTGGGGGAACAGATGGCTGAGCTTAGTTCTAATGGTCAAATCCAAGTTAACCAGGCAATGGGTTGAAGGGAATCCACGAACTTGATGGACTTACAAGGAAAAACATCATGTCATATGTAACATGTCCTGAGAAATGTAAAAAGTTCAGAAATACTCAATTTAAGGCGCATGTAATAGAAACTGTAGCTGGAGTAGAAAATGGACTATCTCATGAAGGACCTTGAACTCTTTATTAAAGATACTTGATTTTATACTGCAGGTCATTGGCCTCAAAATGTTCTGATAATTCACCTCTATATGTAAAAATTTTCACACAAAAATTGCCACCATAATTATTTTATTATTTGCAAAGGAAATATGTCTATTGTACTTGTATAGCATACACATTATAAAAATACAGAATAGAAAAATATGAGATAAAGATAAATTAAATATTTTAAACAATTAAAAAAAAGATATCAATCATCATTAGGGTGGGGAACAGACAGGAATTTGCACATGCTCTGTGACAAGCCTATAAAATTGTATGCACGCAATAAAGCTGCCAGCAGGCCTACCTCCCTGCATCATGGGAACATGTTCCTTCCTGCCTCCGTGCAGCATACCCCGCAAAACAGTCCAGGTCATCGCCATGCTACCAAGTCAGTTGCCCGTGGCTACTCCCTTCCCTAACCTAAAGAAAGGTATGAAGTTCAAGTTAATGCTGGAGACCCCTCAGGCAACTGCCTAACTGCATCCCAGGTAATGAATCATTTCCTCCTTCCACTTTCTAACCTCTAGTCAAACGTGCTTTTTAAATCCTGCACTGGTTGTTTCTATCCTTCGCGATGCTGGGGCAGGGACCCCGCAGTTCAGGGGTTAGCTGTGCTAGGAGGGGACACTAGAGGAAGACTGGGAAGCTGCAGGCTTCCTGTTCCTGAGAGGGTGACCATGACCATGACGATCCAGCCTAGCAGCAGCACCTGTTTGCAGGTTTTCCAGCACTTCCAGAACCAGCCTCACCATCTCCCCTCCCTCTCCCCCTGCCCAGAGATGCCAGCACTCACGGACTGGCACCCCCTCATCAGAGGTCTGAGTCCTCGTCCTGCAGGGCTCCACTCCAAGATTCTAAGTCTCAAAACTCCCAGCCTCTTACTTTTATTCACTCAGCCCTAGGAGTGATCACTGTCTCCTCTCATTCTTACCTCTGTGACATCCAAGTGTCCCTTCTTTGCCTTTTCTCTTCCCCAATATCTGGCTAACAATTCTTTCTAGTAAGTTCTCTGTTAAAATACCTGTTGTGGTTTCTGTCTCCTGCCTGGACTCAGACTGATACCAGTCCAGTAAAGGAATTCTTTCAGTTCTTCAAGAACACAGGTGCTGGTTCCTATCTTCTGGGAGGTCTTTATCTGTCTTTATTAATTCATGCTGCTGACCCTGCTTCTCAATCTGTGAGACTCAGAAAATGACTGTGTCAGCAAATAACAAAAGGAAATCTGACCCTCATGTCACTGTCATGAGGAAAGAAACATCTGGGCCAGCACCACCACAAGCTAGCCTGCCACAATTTCAAGGATGCGGGAAGACACAAAACCTCAGGGTCAGAGACAAGGGACTTTTTCCTCATGGCAACAGCAATAGCCCTGGTGCCAGCATTTACACAAGTTCCTTAAGCCTCAATTGCCACATGATACCATGAAGAGGACTAGGTGACCCCTGTATATGCAGTGGACTGAGTTACAGGAGAGAAACCCTGATCTTAGGGAACCCAGATCTTTTATAATGGGCAGTAAGCATGACTGCCATATGCTTCAGAGACAGCCACTATCTCTCTTTTTCTAAGAGAGAGATGTTGCTATGCAAACATCCTTGAAAAGGGAGTCCAGCACAAAGGGAAACAAAGAACACTGGGAGAAATATCTCCCAACATGCTTCTAGAGCTTGCATATAAACATAGAGTGAGGATAATTAGATAATTCAATTGCTTATGTTTCCACACCAGAGAGCTATGTATAGGACCTACAGTAGTTGAGTTTGGGGGCCAGGGTCCCCCTCTTTCTTATTTAGTGCCATTGTGTCTCTCTGAATGTAGACTTTTCTAAATTGCAGAATTTAGATCCCCTTTCTTATTGACATAGATATTGTTTGTATATATAAATATTGTTAGTGAATTCTTGTTCTGGCCAGTAACTAAACTACCCTGTCTCTATAAAGTGAGTGCATTTTTTGGATGTTACCAATTACGAGATTTAGAGGGTAGTCATATTTGTAAGTAGTTGGAAATTATTTTATTATCTCTTGGCATCTCCAATTGCCAATTCCATAGACAATCTTAGAGATCCAGTTTGAGCATAAAATTGCTTTCCACTGTTTTCCCTTAATATAAAACTAAGAAAATACATCTTCTATCTATAGATTATATCTTTACAATAAACATTGGTTTTTAGAGTCTTAGGAAAAAATACTGCCCTAGATATTAGTAGACTAAGATTATTGACCTCCTAGACCAACGTTAAATGTGAGATAATAGCCAATGCTTGATAGATACATATATAGCAAGCACTCAATAAGTAGTAGTGGCAAACTGTCAGGGCTCTGGCAAATAACAGAAATGAGTTTGAGCACAATTGTGCAAAATAAGGAATTATGAGAATTACAGAATGTCTTCTAGAAACACTAAGGCAGGAATGCAGCCAATTTTGGAATACCTACCCTTCCCTTGCTGCTCTGCTTATATAATGTGACCTCGTTTGTTGCTGCTCATCCAACTCCTATGTGGCAGCCATACAAAAGGATACCGTTTTTACACTTTAAGGCACAGAGATTACAATCTAGTGGAGAGGGACAAATTAAATTATCACACAAGTAAATATTAAACTGCAACTGTGGTGATTGCTGAGAAGGGCAAGTACAAGGTGCTGAGTGCATATGAAAGGAGGACCTGACCCACTTAGGGAAGTCAGGAAAGGCGTTCCTGAGAAAGGGATGATTGACCAGAGACCCCAGTTTAAGCAAGCAACAGGACAATGGGGAAAAGGAAAGAGCTTTCCAGGCAGAGAAGAACAAACGTCTCCTGGCAGGAGGAAGCATAGCAGGGACCCATGGCTAGAGCTCAGGAAGATTAGGTAACCTACAGAAGATCACAATAAAAACAAGGTCAAAGAACGGGGATTTTACCCAGATCTACACAACTTCTGGGCTACTCTCATTACACTACCAACCTCCCTAGTCAGGACACATCATCTTCTTTCCACTCAAAACTTTCCATTGGAACAGAGGTCTATCAATCAATGCTCACTCCAGAGGAAAAAAGAAATTACAAAGTAGAACATGATAAAGAAATGCAAAGACTTGAGCCACAGAAACTAAAGACCTTGCCATGAAATTCCATTTGTTGTTTCTTTGTCGAGTGTGCTCAGGAGACCTGGATATGGGCTGTGTCAGTGGTACTCAAAGTGGTCCCTGGACCAGTCATGTCAGCATCTCCTGAGAACTTCTTAGAAATGCAAATTCTCAGGCCTCACCCAAAATCTATGAATCAGAAATTTGGGAGGTGGGCCCAGCACTGTGTATTTTAACAAGCAAGAAGCCCACAGAGGCTCCTGATAAACACACTATGGTCTAAATCAGTGGTTCCCAAATGTCTGATCATCCTAATCACTTGGGGAGCTTGTTAAACTATTCCTGGGCCATGCCCCAATATCAACAAAAATCAGAATCTCAGGGTAGGACTTGGGAACATATATTCAGATGATCAGCCTAGTTTGGGAACCCCTGGTCTATATCAAAGTAACACAGTGTCTGACATGGTGAGCAATTAACTTTCCAGTGCCATTTGTCTTTGCCAAGTAATTAAGGGTAATAAGTACCTCAGGCAGTACAAGTCAGACTCAGTACATTATTTGATTGATATCTTCCATCTTCTTAGAGTTTCAATTTTAAAATGGTATCTTTCAGAGATCTCCTATTTTGACATTCATTGGTAAATGTCTCCTTTTCTCACAGTCTCATACTATCATAGCCACCACAAACCGTATGAGACTGAGGAAGTGCTTACCAAATTCAAGCCTCATTATTTTAGCTGCAGTCTAAAAATTTGTTCTGGAAAACATTCCCAAGTTTCAAAAAGGAAAATATCCAGCTTTGTAATACAAATATGCACACAATTCAGAACTTTTTCTATTCCCTGCCTCTGCAAGGAAACGGATTTTCTATTATTGTGATTCAACATTGTTTTAAACAAATATACGCATATGGGAGAAATTAAAATAATATTATGTTTAAAAACAAGACCTTCCAGAGCTAAAAAAAAAAAAAACAAAAAAACTCCAGATATTATCTTAGATTCATTTTCAAGCAACAGCATTTTCGAGAATTTTCACATATCCTGGGATTTATGTAGCTCATCTGCAAAAAATATTGACTGGTCTCTAATAGGTAATTTTACATTTCTAAAAGCTCTTAAACAAGATAACGATATATAACTTCCCTCAAGATTTAAGAAGGGAAGAGTACAGTAAAAATACTGAGTTAATCTCTAAAATCTCACAAATTATATCCTCAATCTACCACCTTAGAAAATTCTAGAAAATGCAAAAATACTCAAGGACATTTTCCATTAGCTATTACATAGTAATGACAATCACATATCACATAGCCTTTGGAAAACTCCACTGTACTCTCACAAAAGAATGAAAGCGAAAAAGGCAAATAATGTCTTTGAATTATGAAAATTGTTTTAATTTTGCAGACTCCCTGAAAGGGTCTTGGACACCCCCAGAGGTCCCCGGACAACCATTTGAGAACCCTGCACTAGTGTGACATTGAAAGGGCGTGTGGTAGCCCATTTTCCTTATTTCAAGTTTCAGTTAGTTTTTTAAACATATTTTTTTTTTATTTCAGCATATTATGGAGGTACAGATGTTTAGGTTACGTATGTTTCCCTTACTCCCCCGCCCAAGTCAGAGCTTCAAGCGTGTCCATCTCCCAGATGGTGCACATTGTATTCATTGTGTATGCATATACCCAATCCCTCCTCCCCCCTCCCACCTGTCCAACACCCAATAAATGTTATTCTTATATGTGCACTTAGGTGTTGATCAATGAAACCAATTTGCTAATGAGTACATGTGGTGCTTGTCTTTCCATTCTTGGGATACTTCAGTTAGAATGTGTTCCAGCTCTATCCAGGAAAATACAAGAGGTGCTAAATCACCATTGTTTCTTAAAGCTGAATAGTACTCTATGGTATACACATACCACAGTTTATTAATCCACTCATGTATTGATGGGCACTTGGGTTGTTTCCACATTTGCAATTGTGAATTGTGCTGCTATGAACATTTGAGTGCAGGTGTCTTAAGCATATTTTTAATGAGAGCCTTTTAAAGGCCACTTGACCTTCGATCTTAAGACTCCTACAGAAATATTCAAATAGGTACACACACACACACACACACACACACACACACACACGTCTCGCCGTACATTCAGCAGTGTTCACTGTCATATAATTAACATTAGGGAAAAACTGTAAACAGATTTCTCCATAGGAGAATGATTTAAAAAGTAAAAACATATACTGTATACATTTATATAAACATGCATAAGTTTTCATGACATATTGTCAAGTGAAAAAAATTGCAAAGTAACATCTATGATCATTTTTCTGTTGAAAAGCAAGATTTATCCATGTATGTTTAGATACTTGTAAATACATGTATTTTTTTTAAGCCCAGAAATATACACCAAATTCTTAACAATGATATCTCCGGGGAATATGATGGGAAGGAAATAGGGAAGAACAAACCTCACTTTTTATTTTATATACTACTGGATTATATGAATTTTTACAAGGAGCATATTATAATACTTTCACCATTTAAAAAAAGAAATTAAATTAGAAACAAGGTAAAAAGAGGCAAAATGACTGAATGCAATGTGGTATCCCAGATTGAATCCTCAAAAAGGACATTCGTAGAAAACTGATGAAATCCAAATAAAGTCTGTAGTTTAGCTTTACCAAATAAATAAAAGCATAAAAAGAATCAGAAAAACAAATAGATACTAAATTGCAAATACGTTGTGACCCAGGAAATAGTGGCAGTGACCACTAATAAACAGAGATGAGCATGGCCAGAAACCAGGACGCAAAAACCTTCACACAACCTGCAAAAGAGAAATGAAGACACTATCGTTTTTCCTGGGTGTGTACAAAAGCTGATTTAAGTTGACTGGGTACCAAAGATCGAGAGAAGACAATTGTCTCTCTCTATGAGAAGACCCGGAGTGTCGCAAACATTAGCCCCAACTGGTGTTTCACAGGATGCCCTGCCGGCAGAGAACTCTCCACGGCAACAGCTCCATGGAATTCCAATTTGGGGTCTTTCCCCAGGGCTCTCCGAGCATTCTGAGTATCTGTCATCTTTATTATTCCATTTATTCACACTTACCGATTTTCTCCTCTCCCGGTTTTGAGGATGTAATGATCATTTGTTCCCTGTTCCACCCCACAACAAGAAGTCTCCAGCTACGCTAAAGGAGACTGTTCTAGAACAAATCTGTCCTCGGAAACACCTGCTTCTACCAAGTATCAGTGGCTGCCTTTCTCCCAGAGTGCCCGTGCAGGAGTGGGGAACCTGCAGCCTTCTGATTTCAAGATTGTTCTTTTTTAAGCACCAAAGGAGGCAAGAAAGGCTTCATCTTTCTCTGTTGCACCCCTTTTAATAAAAGGATTTGTTCTGTAAAACTTGGATTCAGTCAAAAGGCCACACTTATGGACCTACAAGGCCGCAGGTTCCCCACCCCTGTGCCAGCCTTGTATATCAGGCAGGTAATTATTGAACAAAGGAAGTGGATAGGGTAACCTTCAAAGGCTAATAGAAAGCATGGGCTGTGGAGGTTCAAAGACCATCACAAGAAAAACCGCCCCGACCTGTTCCATCAGTGTGGCTTTTCCTCCTCTCCCCTCAAGTACTTACTGACCACCTAGCTGTAGCTAGGAACCTCCACGGCACCTGGCGCCACCATTTTCACATTTAAATCGAAACTTCTAACGCTCTCCCACCCCATTTCAGAATTTAAATGTCTATTTTTTTAATGAAAAAGAGAAGGGCGATAATAGTAAATAAAATAAATGAGCTGTGCTTTTAAACATGTCCAAAATGTAGTTTTCCAAAGTAGCACTTTTGATATACAAATCAAGGCACAAAGTGGAATATTACAGAATGATCTCAACTATGTTATCTTTAAAAAGTTATAGGAGGCTGGGCCCAGTGGCTCATGCCTTTAATCCCAGCAGTTTGGGAAGCCTAGGTGGGAGGATAACTTGAGGCCAGGAGTTCAAGACCAGCCTGGGCAATAGCGAAACTCCATTTGCACAAAAAAATTTTAAAGTTAGCCAGGTGTGGTGGTGAATGCCTGTAGTCGCTTGAGCCCAGGAGTTTGAGGTTGTAGTGAGCTATGATGATGCCACAGCACTCTAGCCTGGGCAACGGAGCAGAACCCTGTCTCAAAAAAAAAAAGAGCTATAGGTGCTTCCATGTTAGAATCACCGGGGGATACTTTTAAAAAGAGATTATAGTTTAGTTGGGAATTTCAGGAAGCAAAGAAGAACATTCATCAGGGTGCTGTTGGAATGGTGACGGAAAGCAAAGAACAGCAGAATTCTACACTTACAAAACTAGAAGCGTGTGCTTTTTAATTTATTCATCTTCCCATGGGAGCATCTGAACTTTAATCAGTTTCCCACATACCTGCCTACGTGCTGTGTTCGTAGAGTGAAAACTCTAAGGTGTGGGCATGGTATCCTCTTGTCCTTTTAAGAAGGACCAGGGAGAAAATTCCAGCTGGTTTAATAAAATGTGAAATGTCAGATTGGAGACAAAGGATTATTTGATCAATTACGTATAAGATAGATTTCTAGCTTTCTCTAAGAAAAAGTAACAATAAAGTTCTACCACCATAAAAAAAAGTTACAGGAGCTTAATTTGTCTGATTAGATAGTTAATATTAAGGAATTGTTAATTCTTAAAGATATGGTGTTTTTTTAAAAAAGTTATCTTCTAGAGATATATACTAAAATATATAGGGATAAAATAATATGGTGCCTGGGCATTTGCTGGCAAAATAATCTCAGGTGGGGTGGGGTAGGTGGGGAGGAATGGGTAATTACAGATGAAAACAAGATTGACCAGATTGATAATGTGCCGAAGCTGCGTGATGGTTGGAAAGAGGGGTGTCATTACTCTACACTTTCACTTATGCTTCATAGTTTACAAAATAAAATTCATTTTTAAAAGCCATAAAAATGATAGAAAAATTTAAGCAAAGTTGCTCCGAAAACTGAGGAGTATAAGAAATGAAGAGATTCAGTTAAAAATATGGATTAAAACAGTTGACTACCTCTCTCCTTACACTTCAAATCCCTTGAAATAATACATTTAAAAAGAGCTAATGAATCACAACAGCCAAGGAATACAAGAAAGGACAATATCAGAACACCAGTGATTTTGAAAAACTTCTCCTAAGTTCCTCAAAGAGCGGTTCTCAAAATGTGGTCCCCAAGATGACCTGCATCTGCCTCACCTGGAAACTTGTTAGAAATGCAGACGCTCAGGCCACATCCCCCCCTCCTGAATCACTCACTCCGGGAGGGGGGCCCTGCAAGCTGGGTCTGAACAAGCCTTCCAGTGATTCTGACGCACACTAGAACCACTGTAAAACTAACGCAACGGACAAGAACAAGGCAGGAAAGCCCCAGCCCAAACTAAACTGGGAGACAAGGATCAGAAAGCTCAGAGCAAGCTCAGGGAGACTCGCTTCATCAGTGACAGGAAGCTGGAGACAGTTCTGCCAAGGAGAGAAGAGCTCCGATGTCAGAATTAAACTCTTTGTAGTTTGGCAAAGAGGTAAGAGTGAGGATGGGACAAGAGTCCACTCCCGATCCAGGTACTCTGAACAGCCAGCCAGGGAACAAGCCCCCTTCTCAGTCAAGGTAAATGCCTTTTGGGGAAAGAAGGCTTACACAAATTCAGGAAAAATACACACCAACTACAGATATATAAATCAAGTGTATCCCTCTTTCTTTGCTAAGACGGAACATTTAAGGACAACAGGTAGCAGTGAAGATACTTAGTAAATTGAGCAAGCTGAACAACTGAAAATGAGAAGAACAGAAACAACTCTAGAAACAGAAAATAATGTGAAATTTCTGATTGGTAACCTCTGAGATGTAAGGGTACTATACTACATCTATGAAAACAGAATTAGAAAAAGAAAGCGATCTTAAATATTTAGAAACAAATTACTAAACTTGAAATGGATATGTCTAAAGAGTAATTTAGTGGTCTGGAAGGTGATATTTGAAGAAATGTTTCAGAATAAAAAGAACAAGGCAAAATTAAAAGTTCATCAACAGAGAATAAGTTACAAGAGTCCCAGAAAAATGAAACACAAAATGGAAAGAAAATAAAGAAACAATTTAAACAATGGCCCTTAGTCCAAGAATGGTACACTTCTTCAGATGAAAGGACTGTGAGTTCAGCAGAATGAATGACACATGTCCCACCAACCTAGACACAAATTGGTAAAAGTTTCGGATTCCAAGCATAAAAAGAAAATCCTAAAAGTTTCTCATGAGGAAAAAACAGGTTATTTATCAATAAGTAAAAAAGAGAAAAGAGAGAGAATCAGATTAGTATCTGACTTTAATCAGCAATATTGGATGCTAGCAAACAATGGAGGTATAGCTTCAAAATTTTGAAGGAAAATGATTGAGTCTAAAACCATAACTCAATAAAAAAAAAAAAATCTCAAACTGAGTATTCAGCATTTAATTGCTTGAAGATTTGCTGCAGTACACCAGAAAACTAATCCTGGTATGTAAGAAAAAGCACTCAGAAGGAAAAAAGTAAATCTCATGGTTGTCTAATGATTATTTATGCAAAATATTGAAACACACACACACACACCAAGAGAGATTAACTTGCAACTAAAATCACACCTGATTACATCAGGAGAAGAGGTCCACCAGGGAAGTGAAAGAATGCTAAGGTATTGATTTACCTGGGAGATGGATACAAGATAATGGCTACTAATTAAACATAAAGAAAAAGGGTAACCACTAAAGGAACAGCAACGGGTTTAATTATTTCCAAACCACTAGGAGGAAAAACAAGGCAAAAATAAATAAATACATAACAATCAAGCCAACAAGATGATGACTTAAAAACAAGAAGAAAGCACGATATACAGAAAACACAAAATAAGACGGCCAAGAGTAGTCCAAATATTTTAATAATCTCAATTAATATGAATGGATTAAATTCCTCTGAGCTGTTTTGACTACACTGAGGAAAATAGAAGTCAATTACAAAAGATATTTAGAACAAAGAAGAGTATGTCATAGTTATAAAAGGCACAACTCATCAACAGTCACATAATGCTTTCGCACCTCAGAAATCAATTGATTAAATGGGCAATAAAATAGGAAGGTAGAAGGTTTTAACAGTTACCAAGTTAAATCCAGAAAACCTTGTATCCAAAAACAGGCAAAGCACCCCTCCACCCTCCAAAACTCATACAATATTTACAAATATTGACCATGTAATTTCATAAAGTAATAATTTAGGCTATATTCTATTAGCTTGGAAAATTTAAACACACTTTTAAGTAATTCCTGGGTTAAATATAAAAGCAACTAAATCTGAAATTACCCATTAGAAATAAACAATAGTCACAACAGCTAAAGACTGTTAGACACAGCCAAGGGAGTATTCAAAGGAGTGTTTTCAGTATTAAATACATTTATTAGAAAACAAGAAAAATTAAAAATAAAACCGTTTACACAGTGCATCCTAAGGCACTGATTGTCAACATCCCTGGAGATATGGTGGCCCATGAAAGTGGTTCAGGAGTCTGTGAATCCATTTATGAACTGTAAGCCTATGGAATTTGTATGCTAACCAGTTATATAACTGCAGACTGCATCGTATTTTAGAATATCAACTTAGTTTGTAACATTCGTTACTTCTTCCTGATGAGCTGAATTGGTTGGGAATCACATCTCTAAATATACAACAATTAAACTGAGTTCTTTGACATCAGGCATGGCCTTATTCCATTTTATACCTTTAATACAGGCACAATGAAGGCACGCAAGTATAAGTACTCAACAGTGTTGTAAGAACTGAATTAATTAATGTACTGGGGAGATAATTTTGCAAAATATGGGGTTCACTGGAGCAGGAGGATGAAACAGAATAAAAAGGTCTGTACGGTATTTATAAGGTTAGAAAACACTGACTAAACATGAGTCCTAATCTCAAGTCTGTGATGTCACTAGTGTTACATGCCAGGTGTTCCAGGTTTCTGTAGAGGATTTTACTAACATACAAGAGCAAGATATCCTTCCTGAGAGCTGCTACCAGCTTTCCTACCTTTCTTCTTGCAGGTAAGATCCATAGACTCCAAAAATCACAATGTCAGACAAAATTAATTTTTAAACTATAATAACAGACTAATTTGTTTAAAACCTAGCCTCTTTTAGCTGTTTGTCAAAAGGGCAGAGCTATACCTATAGGGGCACAGTAACCAGTACACAAGATCAAACTCCCGGGTATCAGAGGAGACAAAAAGATCTCGGTAGCTTTTATTTACTTAAAAAATTTAAAAAGGGTTCAATTACTACTTTCATAGGCCAAATTTTAATTAAACCTTAAAACGGAGATTCTTACTCACATTATCTCACAAATCATTGTTTCTGCTATGATAAACAAGTTGAACCTCATCAAGTACTATATTTTATATACTTTTTCATGGGGGGAAAAGGTCCAGTTCTGAAGTATACCAAAAAGAAGCACTTCACTTGTATCTAAACATACACAGGGACATATAAAATTGAACTTAAATATGCAGAGGCCATATCTGTATTAATATTTCAAACATTGAATATTTGAGCTATGTGAGTGATGCATGTAGGTTAATTTAAACATGTCTTTTAAAATAAACAGGGAAAATTTAAATTTCAAGATCTTCTGATTATATTAATTTGATCTGGTTTATTTTAAAAATATTCCCCCTTGCTAAAATTAAAGAATATCTTCCTCTTTTGCATTAAAAACAAAATGGCTCTATTTCTCTGCCTAATTTTGCTTAGCTGATTCAAACACTTTAAAAGCTTTCTTCTTTACTACTAAACCAATCTTCAATTCTTAACTAACCCAACAGTTTTCCTTACATGAGAGCAATACATAAAAATAAATACAAAGAAAAATTCTCACAGAAAGTATTCTACATAATGCCAACAATACAGACAGTTTTAAAAATCAGTTATGTATTTATTTGCATAGAACCAAAGGAAAGATTTGAGAATTCAACATAATATCCTATGAGGCTTACAATTTAATCACTAATCCAGTTTTAGAAAAAAATAATCATGGTACTATTTTACATGCTTCAGTTATGTGTGCTGAAACATCAGACACATACATCTTTAGTTTTCACAGAACTGGTATCAAGTCCAAAAAAGTCTTTTTTGATGATATACCGAACACATTGCAAGATCACATTTCTTTCATGTCGAATGTCTGGAGCTAAAAGCTAAAAAACAAACAAATAAAAAGATTAGCTGGTAAATAAAATATATATCTAAAATATTGCATGTGTCTTCCCCATATAAAGAACACAGAACAATAAGAAGATGTGTATAATATTTACTAATTATTTTGCTAAAGAACAATGCAAAAATATGTCATTTGACATCAAGACTATCTAGCTTTTTAAACCGAACTAACGTTGGCATTTGGGGTCCTCCCTAGGAGTATCTAGCAAAGCATAGGAAAATAGGTTTAAAAGTTTGCAATTCTGTAATCTAAAAATTGACAGATATGTTACATACAGTAACAATTAAATTCGCAGTAAAAATCTCAATATTTCTTGATTTTCATAACTTCTCATTTTTGTACTTATTATAACTAAAAGAAAGCTAAAAATCCTTGGTATTTAGAATAAGTACATCACCAAGGAATCATATGTAATCTGCAAAAAGGAATTTATTTTATTTTTGATTTATTTTCTGATGTCATTAATATAGTTCAGAGAACCTCACAAAGGAACATTTAGTAGAAAGATGATTCAATTCACCAGTTGTAATTTACTATATATAGCACTGACATTTACAAAATTTCATATCCATCTTAATAAGAAACAATGGTGTTTATGTGTAGCATCTCAGAATGTCGCCACAGAACACTTTAGATACAGCGTAAGTACTTATAAGTCAAAAGCAAACATTTTTCATAGAATATCAAGTTTTACAATTCCACTAAAAAAATGTAGATTTCTATTATTCTTAGCCATGAAAATCTTTGATCTTTGAATAGCTTCATGTCCATTAGAATCATAGATTCATTGCTTCCTCTTTACAATTTGAAGACAGATATTAGATTTTTGAGCATTTAATGCTGAGAATAAAGCCACGAATACATAAAATAAATACAAATAAAGTACAGAAAGAGAAAAAGTGAAGACAGTTCCCAAAGATAAGAAATGAGAATTGTCAGGAAACCTAGGTCTTTTTTTTTCCATTACTTTGTCGTTTACAACAGATATTTATATGAAAAACCTTTTTTTCTTCTGCCTGCCACTGTATTTTAGCTGTGCTTTCAATGAAAATTTCAAAATGTCAATAAACCTCAATACATATTTCCTTACCAACCAGTCAAATCTACATTCTTTACTTGAAGCAATTTTGAAAATTGTACTACTCCACCTTAACTGAACACAAGCTATACGCCAAATGTAGCTTCAGAATTAAGATACACAGACAAGTCTCCAGGGATCATGTGTCTCTGGGAACCTTACACACACACACTGCCAGTGGCTCTATCTTTATGACAGGAGAACACAAAGATTGTGAAGAAAAATAATTTACCATTTCCAAGAGATATGGGTGGTGTGTTCTTGGTTCAAATAATGTTTGATAATCTTTTTTCCTCTTAGTGTTTGTCTGTTTAAAACTTTTCTTTCGATTCTCACACTTGGCTTCTGAGAAATTTCTAACAGTTGCTTTACCATCTTGACTTGGACTCTTGGGAGTATTGCTATGAAGAACCTGGTTTTCTGCCAGAATGTCTGCTTCAGTCTTGATGGGAGTTTCTAAGTGTGATGAAAACCACAAAAACAAAAAACAAACAAAAAAACAGACCTTTCAAAAATAACCAAAACATCCATAATAATCCTCCCAGCCATAATATTGGATACTTAATAACTTAAAACTATGAAAGATTTTATAAGACATTTAGATATATTCTAATATTTTTCAAATTAGGAGCTGTAACTGCCAAGAATTGAAGAGACTACCACGAAGAGCTACAGAAAGTGATCCCTATGAAGGAAATGATACCAGATGGAAATTGGGAGCTACACAAAGGAATGATGAGCGCCAGAAGCAGTAAATATGCAAGTAAGTACAAAAGATATTTTTTCTCCTCTGAAAAAAAAATTCTACAAGATAATATATTTAAAGCAAAAATAATAACAGTGTATGCGGAATTTATAACATGTATAGAAATAAAATCTATGATAACAATAGCACAAATGAAGGGAGGTGGAATATTTAGTATATTACTGTAATATTCTTTAATTTTATGTGAAGTAGACAATACTATTTGAAAGCACATATTATATGTGAAGTAGACAATATCATTTGAAAGCGATAAGTTAAAGTTGCATACTATTAATTCTAGACCAACTCTTAAAAAATAAAACAAAGAGGTACAGCTAATAAATGAATACTTGCAATGCCCTAAAAATATATGATTCACTCAAAAGAATAAAAGAAAAGAATGGAACAAAAAATAGATGAACAAATACAAACTATACCAATAAGTACATTATATGTAAATGGTCTAAACATCCCACTTAAAGGCAGAGATGGTCAGAATGGAAAAAGAATAAGACCTAACTATATGAAGTATATAAAAGAAACTGACTTTAAATGCCCGACTGTTACGTTGAAGTCCAAGCTCCATTGCTTATTAGCTGTGTGACCTTGGGTCAAGCTACTTATGTCTGCCTAAACTTCTTCATCTACAGAATATAGATATTAATAAATAATGGAATCTACTTCATGAGGTTGTTGTGATAATTAAACGTAGAGGACATAAAAGAGTGCCTGCCATAGAGTAAGCACTATATAAGAATTTGCTGTAATGATACTAGTGATGATGTGTCTTCAAAGTCATGGGGGAAAAGAGAAAAAGAAGAGAGATGTAGTCATAAAAGAATGGAGCTAGGAATTCCCAAAGTGGTTTGTAGCGTTCAAAACTATGGAAATAATAATTAAAGGCAAAAAGAAAAACTAGGATACTGTTTTCTATTATTCCCTTTTCCTTCAAATATTGATCACTCAGTTCAGGAACACAAAAGTCAAATGAATCAAAGCTTATATTGTCAATTATCTGCTAAGGAATGAAGAACTAGTACTATTTATATTTTTCTCTTTCTTGAGGTTTACAACATCTCCCAGCTAAGTATCATGTATTAATATAATGTTCATCAATTCAAACAAATTTTAAATATTGCTATTCAATTCTGTGTGTGTGTGTGTGTGTGTGTATGTATATATATATTTTTTATTTTATTTTATTTTATTTTTTTAAAGAGACGGGGTCTCGCTCTGTCACCCAAGCTAGAGTGCAGTGGATCATCATATCTCACTACAGCCTCCAACTCCTGGGCTAAAGCAATCCTCCTACCACAGCCTCCAGAGTAGCTGGGACTACGGGCGCACGACACTACACCATGCTAAATTTTTTTTCTTTTTTCTTTTGTAAAGACAGAGTCTCACTATGTTGCTCAGGCTGCTCTTGAACTCCTGTGTTCAACTAATTTTCCCACCTTGGCCTCCTAGAGTGCGGGGATTTCACCCCGTCAGCCACTGTGCCCAGCCAGCCATTCAGCTCTTTCAAATTTAAATGACTCCTCTTGGTTTGACGTCTTTTGAAACAGTCCAATTTGGAGGTATCCCCATCATAGCCAAAATTATTTGAAGAAACATAATTTGGTGGAGTTGTAAAACTGTGCTTAAATTCTAATACGGTAAAAAAAAAAAAAGCTAAAATGGGAACATGCAGAACTGATATCAAACCATCCCATTTGGAAGTATTTCCCATGAATTTATATATCTTAATGATTTTTACAGCCCCAGATGTGAATACAACATCTTCCTTTTCTTCGGTTTTACTTGAGGGACCCTTCCCTTGTTTAAAACTCTTCCCAGAAAAACACTACTCATGTTTCAGATCCTATACAGTTTTATGTTAATTTTTTTTTTCTTTTGTTCCTCTCCACGGAAATCTTTAGTAAAAGGCAAAAGATTTATACATCTGAAGAGAAACCGGAGCATGCACTGCACTTACTTTTATGTTAATTCTTAATTTGAGATATATCTTAATAATGAAGACACAATTGTTAAAATCTGTTAGAAAGAATCAGACTGATCCTATCCATTTAGAATCCACTTAAATAAGCAGCCTTCTACATGCTATTTTGTGGTTCGGAGAAGGCCCTGTTTAGCTCCTTGGTTTATTTAGTCTGAACTCCCTATGTGTTAATATCCCATCCCAGAGCTCAGAATACCGAAAGCTAGAAATCTGCCAGTGATTTGGATGGCTTAATAAAGCTGAATACAAACTACATAAAATAATTCTCAAGACTTAGGAATGCGAAGAAAGGGCTCTCTCCTTAATGCAGGGCATTTTAAATAATTAGTCAAAATGAATTCATACAAAATCAAATATATCTTGTAATAGGTAATAATTCTGTCATCTATAAAAGCAAAGGCCATGCATTATTGTGCAGGAAGACAGCAAATGTCACACAGAGAAAGACTATAATGGAAAGCAGTATAGTTGGCACTGTTAGACTTTTAAGCCCCCAAACCTAGATTTTACATCGGCTCTGCTACATACTATCTTGCCAAACTTATACTTTCTAAGCTTCAGGTTATGTAAAATGAAGGGGTGAGACTTCAAAGATCCATTTCAGTTTCCTTTCCTCCTTCCAAATTAAAAATAGTGGCAGTCTCAGAATGAAGACATGAATATAAAAAATATTAAATGTTTCACCTTAAGACAGAGAAGAAAGCATTTGTCCAGCTTGTTTTTATGAGATTCAGTAATCTGGTAATAGTTTTCTTTGTTATCACCTGTTATGTATACAACTGATAAGTGGGAAATGTAATATGTGTTTAAAGAATAACTCCATATTCATATCAGTGTATTGGAAACAAGAGTAAGAAATAAATACTGTTTTTCTTAAAATTAAAAAAAAAATAAGAGGCAACCATCTGTTAACGAATACTCTGATAAAACCAAAGTAGTTTATGTTTCAAAATCCAAGTAGCTTTTAACAAGCTACCAGAGTAAGCTATGGCCCATTAAAAATGAAAAAAATTCCCATGTTACAGATAGACATAAACATCATCTTTCATATTAAAGCCCAACTCTTCCTTATTCAACATCTTCCAACTACAAAAACATTGATTATCTCTAGCCTAGTCAACATTAAAAGTGCTGCCATCTTCATCCAATTACATTCAAATCTTCCCTTCCCTCTATATAATAAACACTTTTAGACCCTGTATTCTTATCCTCAGTACAGCTTCTACTTTGATTACACATCTTGTCCTAAGATACATACATAAGAATTCTCACAGTTGATAAAGCCTAGTAAAATTACCATGCAGAGCCAGGTTTCCACAACAGTAGGACATAGGCTTATTCACTAAACATATGCTGGACTATTGATATAAACCTTGGATTAAGAATTGCCACAGGCCAGGGGAAGTGGCTCACACCTGTAATGCTAGCACTCTGGGAGGCCAAGGCCGGGGGATCACTTGAGCTTGAGTTCAAGATCAGCCTGAGCAAGAGCAAGACCTTGTCTCTACAAAAAATAGAAAAATTAGCCGGGCACAGTGATGTGTGCCCGTAGTCACAGCTACTTGGGAGGCTGGAGCAGGAGGATTGCTTGAGCCCACGAGTGTGAAATTGCAGTGAGCTATGATCATGCCACTGCACTCTATCCAGTGCAACAGGGTGAGACCCTGTTTCAAAATAAAAGGAGAGGGAAGGAGAGGGGAGGGGAGGGGAAGAAGAAAGAATTGCCACAGTGCATATCAACAGCCTCCTCACAGCTCTAAAAGGAGGCCCTAAAAGATATGCTATAGGAGAAACTGGTTTTTCCTAATAAATTTCACAATAAGGCCTCATGCATTATCAACTGTGACATCATCTTTGTTTTATTTTCAGAGACAGGGTCTTGCTCTGTTGTCCAGGCTGGAGTGCAATGGCAGGATCATAGTTCACTGCATCCTCAAACTCCTGGGCTCAAGTGATCCTCCTGCCTCAGCCTCAGTCTACTGAGTAGCTGAGACTACAGCTGGTACCACTATGCCCAGCTAATTTTTTTTTTTTATTTTATATAGAGACAGGGGTCTCACTATGATCCCCAGGCTGGTCTTAAACTCCTGGCCTCAAGCGATTCTCCTACCTCAGCCTCCCAAAGTACTGGGATTATAGGCATGAGCCATGGCACCTAGTCTGTAACATCATCTTTAAAGGTAAGATACGTATCCTGAACATTGCTGACTTCTCAGAAAGACTATTGAAAGGATTCCATTTCTTCCAACCTTTAAAACACAGGCTAATTCAACCACAAGTATAGGGCTGTTGTGTTTTCCAAATGAGATAATTTATGTAAATGTACTCTATCAAGAGCAATGCCCTATATAAATTTAAAAAATTTTATCATGCTCTTTGTCATAAAGGACCTCTCTCCATCTACTTAAGGTGCTATAAACATGTTCTGACAAGGGTTCTTAGAGCAGAGAGAAGAAATTAACTTTCTTTTTGCTATTTCGTTTAGAACTTTCTTCAATTCTATTAGTGGATATTTTCTTTTCTCCTTCTTATTCTTTCACTATATTGTATTACTTTTGCCTTTTTCTCCCAAAGTAGCAACAAATTTCTTCATCATGCCAGCCTTCCTTTATCCCATGTTAACATCTGAATCAAATGAAAAAGGAATTTGGAGATCAGATAAAGAATGTATTTATGGATGCTATTAATATGCAGCATGCAACAAAGGCAAAAAGGAAACAAAACACACTTCGCTGCAACAACAGACATCACGACTTACCTTCTGGCTCACTCTCTGACCCTGAAAGACTGCCATAGCTGCTCATTAGTGAGCACAAGGCTGGTGTCACCTCCTTGGGTACGACAGTACGTTGTGGTTTCTCCTCCTTATCAGACTCTGAAATAAAAGAGGAAAGAACTCACATTCAAAACAGTTTGCCCCCAAACAACTTCCACCATATAAAAGAAAGCTGATCACTCCTTACTCTCTCATCTCTTAGTGAAAAGAAAGTAATTTCTGATCATTTCCTTAATCTTCCCAAAAAACTAATTCCCAGAGACCTGAAAACTTTCCCCTTGGTTTAAATCTTCATGGGCAGAGAAGCTTTTTGCCCCAGAGGAGAGAGAGGGGCAAATGGAAGTTATACACAGCTCAATTACTTACCATGCTTCACAGGTTATGGAATTTGAGTGCTCTCTAAACTAATTTAATCACACAGTTCTTTGCTGTTAATTAACAGGTAGTAAGAAGGCCAAAAATTTATTTAACTTCAGTAGATTAGGATTACTGACTTTGAATAAAGGCTTGGTCAAAGAGTTATGCTGAAATGAATCCTTCCAAAGTTTTTATTATTTAGAACTTGTAAGAACTTAAATAAATAAGCCAACCACGAGAATTTAGCAAGTACTAAGGAGACTACCAAAGGTAAAGTGTTTGATCAGGACCCAGCAAAGCTAGTTGTAGCCTCAGGACATCACCTATTACATTTCTTTTTGGCAGCTCTAAAAATGTATTAACTCTATTCTAGACAGCCAATAAAAATAAAGTCTCACTAAAAACAATAAGTAACTTGTCTATTTAATGAACCAACTCAACCCACAACCAATATGAAACATTTTATGACTGAGCACTAAATGTTCACTAAGTCAGACTAGAAGAAATCAAAACACACCAACGGGAAATGGGAGTGTCCTTTTATGTGAATGTTGAACTGCCACCTTCTGCTGGATGAAGTTAAATCCTCTTTCCCCAAGTCCTAAACCCACTCACTCTACCCAGCACCACAACTCCTCAAATCTGCTCCTTGCCAATTTTAAGCTAAATTGTTAGCTTTTCTCCTGGATTAATAAAAGGAAAGGGAAATATGCAGTTTATATATGTAAATTACTAACAGATTAAGCAGAAATCTATCACAATGTTCATACGAAGACTTTTCATTTATTGGTTGAATGATGAAAGACCAAACTGTAACATATCCTTCCAAGACCCAAAGAGAGATACCAAAAAGCACAATAACAGTTGGATGTTATGCTCTTTAAAACCATGGTCCAATTTAATCTTTATAAGGTACCATATGACTTTCACATTAATTATAGGTAATGAAATCAAAATTCAGAGAATATGAGTAACTTTTCCTTCAGGTAACATAACTATAAGACAGTTGGGTCAAATTTAAATCCTGGCCATCAGACTCCGAATCCCATTTCTTAACTAGCGAGCAAGAATGCCTCCTGCAGATATATAAAGTCTTCTTCTTAAAACGAAACCATCCTATCAAAGTGCTTTTATGATCAATGATAATGTTAATAATGTCTTCCAGCTATAGCTCTATTTCTTTGTTCCCTTTTATAGCAACACTCCAACCAGCTATCTGACATACAAGCACGTGTTAGAGATATCGCAGGTTCGGTTCCAGACCACTGCAATAAAGTGAGCCACATAAATTTTTTGGTTTCTCAGTACATGTAAAAGTTATGTTTATACTATACTGCAGCCTATAAAGTATGCAATAGCATTATGTCTAAAAAGAAATACATATCTGAATTTAAAAATACTTTATTCTTAAAAAATCCTAATGATCATCTGAGCCTTCGATGCGTAGTAATCTTTTGGCTGGTGGTGAGTGTTGCCTTGATGTTGATGGCTGCTGACTCCCCAGGGTGGTTGCTGCTGAAGCTGGGGGCTGTGGCAATCTACCCACCCTGACTGCTATCCCGGTTGGTGTCAGCCCCTCACTTCATTCAGATGTCTTAATGTCATGTCATCAGAGATGCCTTTACTGATCACTCCAGACAAAACAGCATACCCTCTTCTCCAACCACCATTCTCTACCCTTTTACTCAGCTTCACGATGCTTACAGCAATCCAACATGTTAAGTATTTGTTTACTGCGACTTCCCCAATCAGAACATAAGTTACAGGACAGAAGGGGTTTTGCTTTGTTCAATGCTGTATCCTCAGAGCCCAGAACAGTACATATGTGCTCAACAAACATTTGGAGGACAAACTGTTACATGAATGAGTTAAGTTCAAAACAGTTAACTGGCACGGAATCATAGAACTAGTAGGAGGTGGAGCCAGCATAGAAACCTAGTTGTGTATGGATCCAAAGTTCACTCTTCTTTTTTTTTTTAAATAACATGACTTTCAAATTTTTTATTTAAAAAATTATATACACATGCATAGGAAAAATACTGAAGGATCTACAACAAAATGTGAGCAGTGGTCATCTCTGTAAGTTAACAAAATAGGTTTTTGTCTGTGTGTGCACTTTTTAGTCTTTTCCCACATTTTCTGCACTACTTTTGTAATCAGAAATAATAGAAAAAAATAAAAACAAAGGGAAATAAACCTTGAAGGATAGTGCTCTTCACAAGTCAATTCAAGAAGCAGAGGACAGGGTTTTAACTGGCCTACACATAGTCCCTTTTCCCTCTTCCCTTTAAAAAAATTTATATTTGAAATATATATATTTTATATATTTTGAAATTTATATTTTGAAATATAAATTTTGAATTTACACAAGTGTTACAAATATAACAGAGTTTCCTACACCCTTTACCCAGCTTCCTAACGTTACTATCTTACACAAGCAAACTACATTTATCATAGCTAACAAGTTAACATCGGTACAATACTACTACCTGAACTACACACTGCATGGAAATTTCACCAGTTTTTCCACCAACATCCTGTTTTCTCTTTCAAGATCCAATCTGCCACACTACCTTGCATTTAGGTTGTCATGACGCTTTAGTAAATATGATGGTTTCTCTGACTTTGTCTTTCATTAACTTGACACCTCTGGAGACTATTGGTCAAGTATTTGTAGAATGTCCCTCAGACTGAGTTTGTCTGACATTTCTGATCATTAGACTGACACTATGGATTTGGGGGAAGAATATCACAAAGGAGATGGGCCCTTCTACCACATCACAGGTCCATGATATCAATGACTTATTACTGGTGACGTTAACCTTGATCATGTGGTGGTCTGCCTTATTTCTCCACTATAAAGTTACTATTTTCTCTTTCATTATTCTAGTTCTTGAAATGAGTTAGTAAGTCTAGCCCACACACAAGGGGAGAAGAATTAAGCACCAACTGAAGTAAGGAGCATCAAAGAATTTTGTATATATGGTAAAACCATCACAGTAATTAATAAATATTTGAGGGGGAGATATTTTGAGGTTATGCAAATACTGTTTCATCTTAAAGTTTCACCACTAATTTCACCATCCATCAGTGAATCCTGCCTAAAAAAATTATTACTATGGTATTCTGATGGTTACTTTCTATTTCTCTCATTTCTTCCATATATATTAATTGAAATTCTTCTGTAAGAAAGATTCCTACCTCATATTTATTTATTCAAGCACTTATATCAGTATGGACTCATGGGTACTCATGGGTATTTATTTTATTTGGAGGGTTATAATTTATTATTATTTTGAGGCTCAAATTGTTCCAATTTTGGCCATTGGGAATTCTTTTTAGTATCTTTCTGATATGTCCACATCTTTATGTTTTTTGAGCATTTTCTTACTTTCTGGCACTACGAGATATTCTAGGCTCACCTTGTATTTTCTCCATCCCAACTCTAGAATCAGCCATTGCTCCAAGAGGCCCTAGTTCCTGTGATTGGAGAATGGTATTTGGAAATCACAATTTGAGTGCTAGGTGTACTTGTTACTACTAGGGTGTCACAACACACAAGCTCACTATACTTGACTGCTTTCCCAAAGGGTAAAAGTTAGGACTTCAAACAAACATACACCTCATCCCTTACATCTCCCCTCAGCTATATGTTTAAGGGACCCACCACGTGTAATAACACTTTGAAAAGGAGTACTACTGACCTTTGGGCACTATTAAAACATCTTTTACAATGAATTTTCAGCTCAAAAAAAAGACTGCTCCCAAAGTCCCTGGGATCTACCTAGCAGTTCTAACACAGGCATTTTTAGCAACTATCTGGAAAAGACTATGCCAAAGGCATCATACTGGCTGACAAAATAATACTCAGGAAACTTCATTTTATAAAAGCAGCTAAAACAACTTTCTAAACTGAAAATACCAGTATAAAGATAGGAGCAACCAAGCTGATAAAACTGAACTTTCGAATTATTAGAAAATACCAGCTCAAATAATTTCTCTGTTAAAACATTAGTCATACTTTTCTAAAGGTAAATCTCACCTCTTTCTCTCATTTATACACTTCATGTTCCCACCTACCAAAAACTTAATCTAATGCAATGATCTAAAAATTATCATCACACTGTGAGTTTCTCAAAGGCAGGAAGAGGCTTCTTTGAAATCCCCAGCATTACAGTGAATTGTAGTGCTGGGTAAGCAAAATGGAGGACCTTGTAAATCCTTACTGAAATGAAAATAGCAAAATAACATTGCCCTTTGAATGTCTTGTCCACTCCAAACCCTAGCTGTAGAAGCTTCCCATCTGGCTTCTTTCTACAACTTATTTCTTCACTTGCCCCCCCCCACCCACCTACTATTTCTATTGTCTTTATGAAGCAAAACACAAGTATATGTTCTAGCCCAAGAAGATGTATAATTAAGCCTCCTGAAAAAATGCCACAGATTGAAAAAGCCACTCCCCAAAATGGGAACTTTGCTTTACAGTCTCCAACTCTCAGAGAAGACAGTGATGGGCATTCAGGTTAGCAGATGTCCTACACCAGCTTATTTTCTTACTTTAACATCTACCTTCTGAACAACCTAGCTATGTCAGTGCAGAGTTAGAATGATATCCCAGTGTTCTATGACAATAGCTATATTTATGTTACAACAAATGATTAACGAATTGGATTGTCTTTGACTTGTGGATGCTGAGGTACTTCAGTCGCAGATGTTCAATGCCACATTACTGACCAGCTGCTTTCTTTCTAGCTCAGACAAAAGACTTACTGTTTAAGACTACAGGCTAGGAAAGCCATAAACTTGTCACATATATATTTAAACAACAATAGCAATAAAATAAACTGGGTCCTAACTAATGAGATACCAAAACAAAATAAAAGATTAAAACAAACA
Organism: Avahi laniger; assembly: GCA_963575035.1. NCBI lineage: Eukaryota > Metazoa > Chordata > Mammalia > Primates > Indriidae > Avahi > Avahi laniger. Next base: position 30,944 of record CAUYSK010008534.1, read on the forward strand.
AAAACTTCTACGAATTAAACTAGTAAGCTAGTCAGCAGAATATACAATAAAAAATATTGCACCAGTAAGGAAATCTAGTGAGAAGAAGTCATACTCAAAACCGATAAATTGGGAGACTCCAGATAAAAGGAGTGAAATATTAATTCTCAATTCAAAGCAGCTACACAGAACAGAGTACACATACCACCAACTACGATAAAGAGAAGGTGAGGGGCAGATGAGGGGCAGGTGTGGTGGCTCAGCCTGTAATCCCAGTAGTTTGGGAAACTGAGGTGGGAGGATTGCTTGAGCCCAGGAGTTGGAGACCAGCCTGGGCAACATAGCAAGACCCCATCTCTACAAAAATAGAAAAACTAGCTGGGCACGGTGTTGTGTGCCTATAGTCTCAGCTATTTGGGAGGCCGAGGGAGAAGGATCTGAGTTGGTGCTATGATCACACCATTGCACTCCAGCTAGGGCAACAGAGCAAGACCATGTCTCAAAAAAAAAGACTGTGAGCTCAGACAATGATTTTCTAAGGATGATCTGAGGTCTGTAAAGATCCTCCAGAATTACTGTCTTGTCTAAAATGTGAGTGCTGATGTCTCAATTAAGTTCTTAGCCAAAAAGGGCAAAAAATGGAAGGAACTGGGAGAATTTTAAAGTGAGCTTAGTGTTGAAAAGTGTCAACTGCCACATGAGAGCACTGGGTCACATTATCACAATGCTAACTCACCACTGACAACTTGAATAACTAGATCTTAAGGTTGGCTGCCTTTGGCCCAAGGTAAGAGAAGCTGCCTCCAAACAAGTAGAAGACTATATTGGAGAGTGAAGTTGTTGAGAATATTTAGGGCATATGAAAAAATGGTATTAATACATGATTTTCTATAGCTATATCTGGAGTGAAAAGTTGAAGAATCTATGGGCTAAAACATTGATTTGGAAAATGCCCAAGTCCAGAGGAAATCCCAGGTAAAGGATAATATGAATTTAAATGGCATCTTCCCCATGAAATTAGCTACCATAATTTGATCACTGGTATTGTCATTTCCTTGGAGAACAATATTATAAATTAAATTAAAAATTTTTTTAAATTATAAATTTATAACCTAGGTAGATAATTTTTATGTTCAAGAATTATGTTCTCATCTCTGACCCTCAAAACAAGTCTGTTCCCATTCTTAACCCTCAGTATAGGTAAGAGATTCAACATTTAAAACAAAATAAAATTATGTGAGCTCTTTCATTCAACTGCTCTTGGGAGTCCAAGTGAATTCTTTCTACCAATGAGGATGAGAAAGATTTAACCCTGTTTCTCATGTCTAGGAAGTCTGTTGAGCACTTAGTTACAGGCTTAAACAGAAGCAAGATGACAATCATCTTGTAGTTGATGTTTTACCAGATTGGCACTGAAATATTTCTTTAAAAAGAGAAAAAGAATTAACCATCTATCAAAGCTAAGTTAACAAAGACTATTCAATATTAGAGTCCTGCAAATATTCATTTAGAAAATTGCACAAAATAATGAATTACATAATTTTCAAATCAGTAACATACTGATTATAATGGTAGTCTTCACATTTGTGTTTTAAGGTATTTTAATGACATGAACGTTTATATTTGAGCAAAGATGGTATTTTATCATCAAGGTCACTCATTGTAAGTCAGAAGAATTATGTGGGCTCTCTCTAAAATTTTTTGAGGGAAAAAAAAAAAAAATAAGTGCCCAAAAGTAAACTTAAAACCAGCTCAAAACATCATCTGCCTTTTCCTCACTCTCTCCAAGGATAAGAAAATGCCTTTTCTAAACTCTCTCCCACACCTCAACTATCTAGACTCATACAATATTATTTTAGACAAATTCAGACTTCATATTTAGGGGACATGTGGTGAACTAGTGGAATCAGGCTCCTAAATTCAAGATCTGGTTCTGCCACTAAGATAAACTAGTCTCTAATATTTCTCATTTCTAAAACAGGAGTAGCAACAGCACATATGTAAAAGGTTGTTATGAGCAGAACAATTAATATATATATAGCATACAGAGCACAGTAAGGACCTTACTTATAAATGCTAGTTGGTGTTAAGATAATTTATTATTATTCCTATTAAATGTTATCTTCTTATACTTAGCCTGACATTCCCTTATGCCAAGGTCCTTTTTCAGCCTAATTCAGTCAGTGAATTAGTTATTCTCCCATTTCTTGCCATTCATAACACATGGTAGTAATACTCTCCAGGGATTAGGGGGATTTGGTGGGGGGGTAAACCCACAACTAAAGGACATGGGGAGCATTGTAGGGGGGAAGGGCATGCCTTTAACCCTCACCTGGGTGAGGCAAGACATAAAGTGTAACTGTAATGTTTGTACCCTCATAATACCCTGAAATAAAAAAAAAAAAGAAAGAAAAACTTGCATCTGATTATCACAGAAGCCACTGTCATCTAAGCTAAACAGAGCCTACAACCAAATCTACAATATAACATTAGCCCACTCACTAATAATCTTTGGATACTCTTTTGCAGTAGTAAGATTATATAATTAGATAAAGCCTCACAATGTTACTAGAGAAAAAGGTGGTGCAAATATTTACATATATTTTCATTTTTCAGAAGGGGAAATGGAGTCTCAGAGGCTGAATGGTATCTGTACGCTACAACAGTATTTTGGTGCTTTAGTTTTTCAACTTATAAGGAAGTGTCAACTTGCCCTATAAATCCTAGAGAAAATTCAAGGATAAACTATAAATATACATAAATATATTCTATGCTCTAGGGAAGAAAGGAATTATTACTCAAATACAATGAATTAATATTATTTGTCCAAGATCACGTTCATGTTCAGTAGCATAAATAATACTGACTTCCGTTAGAATTACTGCTTTACAGGTGGGAAAAAAATCCACATAATTGGGAAAATTTCAATCTACAACATTACTACAGTCAAAGAAATCTTAAGAAAATTTCCAAGATTACATCATACTATGGAAATTATCCAGCAAATATAGTCCTTCTCCCATAGCCTGCCTGTCCCATGCACCCACCCCCAAGACCCAGAAAAAAATGTTCTGAAATGAGGTTTTAGACAAGACACTCCTATTAAAAACAAAAACGAACAAAAGCATCATTCTACATTTTTTATGTATTTGCCATTAATGTTCCCGCAAACAAGGTTGTGAATAATCAACTTCAGCATCATCATCCATATACTTATGAACATGTTATTTCCTGTTCAGCTTACCAGAATCACTGTTTATCAAAACACCAAGAGGATCTGCATTTGCCTTGGGTAGACCTTTGGCCTTGGAATCACACAAGTGATTCCCTGCTCCAATGACGGCTCTCTGTCTAGCACCATGATTTTTCCATCTGTGATGTCTGCCAGGACTTCGAATCTTTGCCATCTGTGAATGTCTGGACATCCCCTTCATCTTGCTGGAATGAGAAAAATGCAATTATTAATATAAAAGGCACTGAGCTTTCAAGAAAAATTTGGAAAAGACCACTGGATGCAAGAAGAAACCTAGATGTCAAATCGATCACTTGTAGCCTAGCACATTAAACAGACCAAAATAACAGAAATTCAGTGGCTTCCAAAGGCAGAGAAGTCCCAAACAGGACTTTAAAAGGACAACACTCCACAATATACTGCACCTTATTGATTCTAAGTCGCACATTTCCACCCATATTTTTACTCCTCTGAAATTACACTGCTATGCAATCAGGTCAACTCAATTGGCAGCATTCTTTCTTTCCTGTTGTACATAAAAGTGTTTCTTAGAGTTTATCAAGTATGTTAACTCTTGTCTATTCATTTTTAAGGAGGCTAAATGTGTCTGAAACATTTTCAAATATGCTGCCTTGTTTGACCTTCATAACGCCCATTTATTTATGAGTATATAATAGTTGTATATCTTTATAGGGTACATGTGATGTTTTGACACAGGCATTCAATGTGAATTAATCAAATCAAGGTGATTGGGGTATCCATCACCTCAAGCACTTATCATTTTTTTGTGTTAGGAACATTCCAATTCCATTTTCTTAGTTTTTAATGTTTTAAAATATACACTAACCTATTGTTGATTATAGTTACTTTGTTGTGTTATCAAGTATTGTTCAATCTATCTAACTATATTTTTGCACCCATTAATCATCCCCATTTTATCACCCTCTCCCCACTACCCTTCCCAGCCTCTGGTAATCATTCTACTCTCTGTCTCCACGAAATCAATTTAATATTTAGCTCCCACAAAGGAGTGAGAACATGCAGGATTTGTCTTTCTGTGCTTGGCTTATTTCACTTAACATAATGTTCTCCAGTTCTATCCATGCTGTTGCAAATGGCAGGATTTCATTCTTTTCATGGCTATATAATATTTCATTGTGTATATGCAGCACAATTTCTTTATCTATTCATCTATCAACAGACACTTAGGTTGATTCCAAATCTTGGCTATTGTGAATGGTGCTGCAATAAACATGGGAGGGCAGGTATATCTTCGATATACTAATTTCCCCTCCTTTGGCTATATACCCAGCAGTGGGATTGCTGGATTATGCGGTAATTCTATTTTCAGTTTTCTGAGAAACCTCCGTATTGTTCTCCATAGTGGTTATACTAATTTACATTCCCACCAACCGTGTACAAGGGTTCCCCTTTCTCCACACCCTTGCCATCACTTGTTACTGCCTTTTTGATAAAAGCCATTTTAATTGCGGTGAGATAACTCATGTACTTTTGATTTGCATTTCTCTGATGACTCATGATGTTGAGCATTTTTTCATATACTTATTGGCTATTTGTATGTCTTCTTTTGAGAAATGTCTATTCAGATCCTTTGCCCATTTTTAAATCAGAGTATTTTATTTTATTTTTTCCTACTGCGTTGTTAGAGCTCCTTATATATTCTAGTTATTAATCCCTTGTCAGATGGGTAGCTTATGGGTAGCTTATAACCCCATTCTGTGGGTTGTCTCTTCCCTTTACTGACTGTTTCCTTTGCTGTGCAGAAGCTTTTTAGCTTGAGTGATCCCGTTTGTCCAATTTTGCTTTGGTTGCCTGTGCTTTTGGGGGTATTACTCAAGAAGTCCTTACCCAGAACAATGCTCTGAAGATTTTTCCCAATGTTTTCTTTTAGTACTTTCATAGTTTCAGGTCTTAGCTTTAAGTCTTTAATCCATTTTGATTTATTTTTGTATATGGTGAGCAAAAAGGGTCTAGTTTCAGTCTTCTGTATATGGATATCCTGTTTTCCCAGCACCATTTATTGAATAGACTGCCCTTTCCCCACTGTATGTTCTTGACACATTTGCTGAAGGTAAGTTCACTACAGATGTGTGGATTTGTTTCTGGGTTCTCTACTCTGTTCCATTGGTCTATGTGTCTGTTTTTATGGCAGTGTCATGCTGTTTCGGTTACTACAGCTCTGTAGCATTTAGGCTACAGTCCTAAGGTTATAATTGATACTCACTCATTTTATAGGGGTTGTATATCTTGAAGGGGTTTTGTTAGGGCTGAAGGAAATAAATATTTTAACCCAAAATACATTTCTTGACATATTTTAAGATGGCTGCAGGCAAACAGGAATAATGTGGAAGGCTGTCCAGGTGGGGAGGTAGGGGAAGAGATTTTCATCTATAAAGAATCTGTTAAATGCAGCCAGGTCCTGCCTATTTGACCTGGGACAGGTTTGATGAGAAACTGACACCCTTAAAGGTCTGAATAAAATCATTTCCTTGAGGGCTGTTATCATGAGGCTTATTTGTATAACAAGATCACCTTTCAGCTAAGCTTCCTTTCTCCCTCCCATACTGAGTCAACCAAAAACAAATAAACAAACAAACCCTTTTAATCATTTCTAAGCCCCTTCATTTCTTAAAAGAGGACCCCTATACCTCACTGGGGAGAGGATGGTAGTGCTTGGGTGACTCAGTTCTCAGGCTCAGTTCTCCCTTTTGGTGTAATGAATTTTGGGGCAATCCTGAGATTTTTATTTTTCCTTTACAGTAATAATATAATAATAATAGTAGATTTCTCTTTGGAAACAATGCAAATGAGAAGACAATGGAGCAACATCTGTAAAGTACTACAAATTTAAAAAACTGTTAACTAAGAATTGCATATATCCTAGCAAAAATATCTTTCAAAAAAGAAGGCAAAATAGATTTTTTTTCAGATACACAAAGCTGAAAAAGTCATTTCCAGTAGACTCTTACTGTAAGAAATATTAAAGGACGTCCTTGGGACAGAAGGAAAATGACATTAGATGGAAAGATGAATCTACACAAAAGAATGAAGAGCATCACAAATAATCACTACATAAGCATCCTGACCACCAGGCAACAAAACCCCAGCTGTGACTGGGCCTTGTCAAGATCAGCAGATATGCCTGACTTCCAGCTGACCCCAGATGTCTGGACAATTAACACTGATTGTAAGAAAAACAAGGGCACCCATAAAGATAGTAAAAAGGCAAGCCACAGATTGTGAGATATATCTGTAATACATATACTTCAAAGAAGGATTTACATCTAAGTATTAATAAATATTTACTTAACTCCTACAAATCAAGAAAAGCAACTCCAATTAAAAATTGGTCAAAGACTTGAACTGGTAATTCACAAAAGAATATTCAAACAGCCAATAAGCATATGAAAAGGGATTAACACCATTAGTCAGGAGGGAAATGGTATGACATGAGTAAAAGGTAAAAGTTAACCAAGCACTGACGAGGAGCAATGAGATGCAATTGGTAGAGTGTTAAATTGGTGTGACCACCTTGGAAAACTGTTTGGTCATTATGTAGTAAGGCTAAACACATAGGTATCCTATGATCTAGCATATTTATATGACCAATGAAAACAAATACTTCTATCCACTCAACAGGGGAGGATTAATAGAGCTCCATGAGGTGAAGATGTTCTGTACATTAATCTGTGTGGAGGTTACACAGGCATGTAGTGGGGTATGTGTGTACATATGTAAAAATTCAAGTTGTACACTTAAGATTTACATATTTTACTTATATTACAGTGTACGTCAATAAAAAGTAAATGAAATGGAAAAAATTCTGAAAAAAATTCTATGACAATGACAGAGTAGGGTTAAGAGAAAAGGGTATCTCACACATTGTTGGTGGGACAGTAAAGTAGTCCAGCTTCTATTATAGATATTTGGCAGTATCTATTAACATTACCTTTTTTTTTTTTTTGGCAAGACAGAGTCTCGCTCTATTGACCCAGCTAGAGTGCAGTGGCATCATCACAACTCACTGCAGCTCCAGACCCCTGGGCTCAAGTGATCCTCCTGCCTCAGCCTCCCAAGTAGCTGGGACTAAAAGTGTGCACCATGATACCTGGCTTATTTTTTTATATTTAGTAGAGAAAGGGTCTTGGTCTTGAACTCCTGAGCTCAAGCAATCCTCCCGCCTTGTCCTCCCAGGGTGCTACGATTACAGGTGTGAGCCACCACGCCCAGCCCACATACCTTTTTGACTCAGCATATCCATTTTTAGGAATCTATTTTCAGAAATACCTGCTCATGTGTAAAATATTGTATTAACAAGGACAATAACAGAAACTTTTTATTAGTAAAAGGCTGGTAAAAACTTAAACGTCCATTAATAGGAAATTGGTTTAAAAACAACACTGTCCACTGTGGGACAACCTTAAGGCTCCTACACATCCTTAGAGAATGAGGTTTGTTATATATTAATATGGAACAATCTCCAGGCATATTGTTTGGCTGAAAAAGCAAGGTGCTACTGCAAAAAAGGGGGAGTGGGAGGAGCTTCTATCTATCATCTATGTGTAGTATAGACACAGAGTATCTCTGGAAGGGTAAAATGGGTTGCCTCGAGGAAGGAGATTATTTAGCTGGGAGACAAAGATTGAAATGTCTTGTTCACTATGTATCTTTTTGAAAACCATACGAATATAGGGCAGTACTGATTTTAGATGTAATAAAAGAAATTTTAAGTAAAAAAGTTACAAAAGCAAAGATTTCAGAGTTGAGAGCATAGAGGTGTTAAGATCTTGGTTTACACTCCTTTTTATTATTTGTAAGTATGCCCAGCTAAAATGAGCATTGAGAATGCAAGCAATTTTAAGGAACTTACCCGTACTGTATCGTTGTCAATACTGCTCCTCTCTTTTCCTTTTCAAGTTTTAATTTTTTCTTCCTTTCAATATTGGCCAGAGTTGGATAGTTTCTAGAAAGTAATAAAATTATAAAAGGGCTTTTGGAGTACAACTTCAAATAAACATTCAAGTAACTGCCGAATTTAGTAATTTTTGCTTAACTAACACAGTAAATAACTGTAAGCCTTTAATCTTTAACTTTAGAACGTTTTAAAGGAGAAAAAAAAAAGGTAGACTATAACAATGCTACTCAAAGTGTAGATCAGCTGCTTGTCTACAAATTTAACTAGCAGTTTGCAACTAGATAAGGAGCTTACACTAGAATTTAAATCAAATATATCATATAATATGCTCAAACTGATCTAACTCATCTATTTGGCATATACCCATAAATACTGTAAGAAGAAACTTAAGTCTATGAAATTTTACAGAGATACATGCTAGGTATACTCAAAGTTACTAAGATGAGGAAGAGACAGTTCTTAAAAAACATACAGTCTACGAGGAAGGATAAGAAAAGCACACAAATAGATTTAACAGAAGACAAAATATAGTAAGAACCTGAAAGAATGTAAAACTTCAGGGGTGTGGGAAGGAAAAAGATGATACCTAACTGGAGAAAGCCAAAAAGAACAGAACATGAAAGAAATTGGTCTTAAATGATGTTAACAGAAATCAGATGGAAAAGCTTCAGAGTGTTCAAAATAGAGCAAATTCTGCAAACAAATCAAGGTCTCAGACAGTGTAGGAGATATCCAGGCAATGGCAAGTGGTTAATTTTCTATGAAACGTAATTTAGTTACAGGCGATCAAACTGGAAAGGGAGACTCAGGCCAAAATGTGTCTTGAATACCAGACTAGAAAATTTATATTTAATTCAGCAGGTGACAGGGAGCCACCAAAAGTTATAAACAGGGAGCGATATGTACAAGGCATTGATTAAGATTAAATCTGACAACAGTGTGCAAGACGATCTGCTTTGGTTCTTGGCACAGCTGTGTGGAGAGGCAGATACCAAACTCTGAGGGTGAGGGGTAGACTCTAGGAGGATAATAAACACAGAGGGAGGGGAACACAGACCCCTCTTTACCACCTAGCCTGGCCACCAATCAGAGTAAATTTTGAGAAACATCAATAAATTGTGCTCTACCACTGTTTCTAGGACACTTCTCCACCTTCTTTTTTTTAACATTTGCATTACTGACTTGACTAGCACAGACAACATGAAGTCTATGGGTTTGCCATACTGAAAGACAGGAATGGAAATGACATTGAGTAAGTGGTGAAGTAATCAAGAGAAAAATAAAATGAATTTCAATGAGGACAGTGCAAAGCAATATATCCAGCCAAGAAAAATAAACTCCATAAATAAAAGATGATGAATGTATAAGCTATAAATAAATATGAGGAAAAGATCAAGGTCGTAGGAGATAAAAATCTGACAGCCAGTCAGCAACATATGACTACATTTTTAGAAAGCAAACATAATCTAAGGTTATATGAAGTGGACTCTGGCACTTGCACCAGTATGAGTAAAATTTTCCTCCTAGGATACTCATAAGTGGTCAGATACTCTCCGGGCATTGTGTCTAGTTTTGTACTTCTAAACTGAGAAGGAACATTGAGTAAAATTGAAACCTGGAAGGGATTCAGAAGAGACTCAAAGATGATTAATAGGATGAAAAATGAAACCTCCAAAGAAAGATGAGAAGAATTATTGCATCCTTTAAAAGAAGATAAGAAGTGACAATAAAACAGTCTTACAGGGAGGATGATAGCTAGTTATCTGCAAGCTTAAGTCAGAATATGCAGAAGCGATAATAATAAAACAGTGATGACTTCCACAGGCCCTGCAGTGGCTGGATATGTACCTCAGCTACTCAACACCCTCCACAACTCCTAAATTCACTTCTTACTACTTGTGTTTCTGCAACATTTTTGTTCTGAGTATTACAGACCTTTAACACTGTAGTCCCCAACCCTGGGGCTGGTACTCATCTGTGGCCTGTTAGGAACCGGGCCACACAGCAAGAGGCGAGCAGCGGCAAGCCAGCGAGGCTTCATTTGTATTGACAGCCACTCCCCATCACTCACATCACGGCCTGAAGTCCACCTCCTGTCAGATCAGTGGTGGCATCAGATTCTCATAGGAGCATGAAATCTACTATAAACTACGCATGCAAGGGATCTAGGTTGTGCACTCCTTATGAGAATCTAATGCCTGATGATCTGAGGTGGGGCTGAGGTGGTGATGCTAGCACTGGGGAGCAGCTGCAAATACAGATTATCATTAGCAAAGAGGTTTGACTGCACAGAGACCATAATAAGTCAATTGCTTGCAGACTCATATCAAAACCCTATCAGTGAGTGGCAAATGACAATTAAGCTGCATCTGGTGGCAAGCTTTATAGTGGCAAGTGAGAATCTTACTTCACTTGTAAAGCTGCATTTGGTGGCAGGCTTTAACTCAGAATCTGACACTTATTTTAGTCCACGCACGGCCCGCCTATTATTTTATTTACCACTTCTGTCCGTGCCTCTCTCCTGCATGGCGCACTTATCTCAGTCACAGTTTTGGTAAGCCCACAAGCTAACCCCAGCAAAAATGAGTAAAAAACAAATGTCACTGGAGAGCTTCTTTGAAAAGGGGGAAAGACCCAATGATGAGACAGCAGAAGACTCTGAGACTGCCAACAACATGAAGGCTGCATTTGAAAGAAAATACCAAGAGTCCTACTTAAATTATGGGTTCACTGCAACAGGTGATTCACACTCTCCAAGCTCACTTTGTATAATAGGCGGCAACTGGCTATCCGACAAAGCCATGAAACCTTCAAAACTGCTGCGCCACATGCAGACCAAGCACCCTGCATTAAAAGACAAGCCTTTGGAGTTTTTCAAAAGAAAACAACGTGAACACAAGAACAGA